>JAASGU010000084.1:0-44682 GCA_023334365.1 Globisporangium acanthophoron | reverse complement strand
TCGTCCACTTTCAAGCCATAACCCGAGTGCTGACTCGGTTCGCGCACCAAAGAAAACACAGCAGCACGTTCGATCGGCAAGAAGGACAGCTTGAAAAGAGCACACCAGAGCACACCTTGTTCAAGACTTGGTCCGCATTCGGTTTCGTAAGTACGTGGTTCACCCCATCCGTCGCGAGGTTTTGAATTAGTTCATTGCGGAGCAAGCAACAAACGAACTGCTCGCACCAAGAGGAAGGAAGCAGAAGCAGGCGCACTTGCAAGGAGGAGGAGTGGCGCGTGGATCACGGCTGCTTGGTGGTGCTGGTCTTCGCTGGTTGCGCGCTCGCTGGCTTGGTAGCACACTCCACCCTCCGACAACAGACGTCGCCGACCAGAGACACCTTACGTGTCAAACACCCGTGGCACTCGATCCGCAAGACACAAGCAACAAGTAACAAACATTGGCACCGACGACTCAAAGCCTACATTAACAACTCAGACAACATCGGCGACTCCTTCGACGGCTTCGTGGTCTCCACCTACACGATCTCACTAACGTGACGCTCGACCTGGTCACCCGAGCCGCGCAAGATCATCTACATGCTCGTGAACGACATGCTCGAGTGCATCGAACTCTGCACCATGGCATACGAGCGCCTGGCGTTCATCCGCGAAAAGCTCGTGGTGATGGAGAAGAAGGGGACGCTGCATCGAAGTACGGACACACTCCGCTCTACGCCGCCGTGGAGCGTGGTTACCTTGCTGTCGTGACGGAACTGATCAAGCACGGCGCGGACGTGAACACTGGCGACCCGCACTGCTACCTCTTAGATATGGCTGAATTGAAGCGCCACCATGCGGTCGTGTCGGAACTGCTCCGCCACAACGCAAAGAGGCGGGGGAGTGAGAAGTCGGGAGAGGTCGCGGAGCAAACTCCTCGACACCGAATCAGTGCATACCATCAAAGAAGAGCAGTGTGGTAGGAGCAGACCCAGGAGGTGTGTCAGCCACCGCCATCAAGACAGCTAAGAGTCACCACAACATTCGCTCCGAACTAGCGTGGTGGATTCTGTTGCACATCGACTGTTTGCTTGTGCTCTTCTGCTCACGGTCTGGGAACTACGGCCGCACACTCACTACTCACTTCCGGCATCGCTGTCGCTCGAGTCGTTGGAGTCACTGTCTGCCGACGAAGAAAAGTATGACGACGAGGAAGACGACGGCGACGGGTACGAGCGCAGCAGCGTCGGCGAGTCCGTGTGCCCACTGCCGCTCGTTTGGCTGCCGTCGCCGATACGATCCAGCTTGAGCGCCGCTACTCGTGGAGAAACCTTCTTGCTGGCTTGACCTGCTGCCGCACTGCGTGGCTTTGTCTTCGAGGGCTGTGTCTTCTTCCCAGATGGCGGTGGCGGCGGCGGCGGTGGAGCACTGTCAGATGAAGAACCTGGAGCAGCATTTGGCGGCGACGGTGGAGGTGGTGGCGGCGGGGGCTGCCCGTCCGAGCGATCACTTGTCGATTCCGACTTCTTCGTTGCTGGAGGCGTCGGCGCCACAACAGAATCCTTTCGTCGCGCATGGAGGTCGACATCCGAGTCGTTGTTGTCCGAGTCGTCGTCAGATGATTCGGAGGATGACGACGACGATGACGACGACGCCTTGCCATTGTCGCCGCTGTCGGAGCTGGAGCTGTCGCTCACCCGCAGGCGAGTTGTCCGCGGCACTGGAGCTTTCGCTGCTGGCCGAGGACTTTTCTCCGACACGGGAGACTTCAGTTTTGCTGGGGTGCGCGCTGGCGGAGGCGGAGGCGGAGGCGCAGACCCTCGAGGAGACGCACTCGGACGCATTTTGCTCTTCGGAGGAGTTGACACCGTCTGACGACCAGTCGAACCTCGGGTCGCACGCGCTCGCGCAGTCGCCGTTCGCTTCGTTGGTCGTCGCACCTCATCCGACTCGTCACTCGCGTCGGAACTGAACGCGTCGCTCTCGCTGCTGTCCTGCTTCTTTGTAGCTGTCCGACTGCCGCCACGACTACGTGAAGCTCGCGACGATGCTGCAACTCCTCCAGTCTTGGACCGAGTCAACTTGGACCGACTAGATCCGCCGCTTCGAGACGACTGAGCCTTCCCACGGTTGTCGCTGCTGCTGTCCGACGCGTCGCTCGACCCACTGCTCTCGGACTCACTGCTCTCTGTCCACTCCTTGTTCACACTCGTCTTCGACTCTGCTTTGCTCTCCGCACTCGAACTGTTGCTGCCGTCGTCGCCATTGTCGTCGTCGCTGCTCGCGTCATCGCTCACACCACCCTCTTGGTCATCCGACATGGAAACCGCACCATGTTTCTCCGCGATCTTGCACATCTCCTGGAACAGCGTGTCGAGCGTGTCAGCGTACTGCGAGATCATCATGTCGGTCCCGTTGAACTCGCGGCAGTTGCTCCACACGAGCTCGACATCCGACTTGAACATCTCCCATTTCTTTCATTGCGTCACGACCCAAGAGCCAGCAGAACAGTCAGACATCACGCCAACCAACTACACCTTGCAGAGTTACCTCACAGCTGTTGACACCAGCAGGCTTACCGTGTATGAGCCAGATTGAAGACGCGTGCGGATCGTCCCTAAGTCCATCGGATTCGTGATGATCGTCAAGTAGTCTGGACAACCGTCGAACTCCGGGTCGACTGGCCGAGAGAACAGGTCCTGGATACGAACGAGCAAACAATCGAAGCGAAGGCGTCCGTCAGTCCTGACACTTGCTCTCATCACATCAGATCACAACAGGATCAAGCGTACCGCGATCTCTTCCTTCAGCAGCCGATCGATCGCTGCCAAGCACATCGTCGATAAACTTCGCTTGTTTCGCTGCAAAGTTGCACACAAACCGACAGAGTGACAGAAGACAGTTAGATGCGGTTTGCCTCTCGTTTGTTGCTGGCAGCGTTCAGGTACAGAGCGGACCGCACCTTCAAAATCGACCACTTGATCCAGTTGCCAGGAGACACAACGCCAGAGTCGTTCCCATCTTGCTGCTCGTCCACCTCGTCCTCGTGCTCGTCCGTGTCCGCAAGGTGGTGTCTCCTGCGTGCACGTGATGCGCTGCAGCAATACAAACACCACATTGTTAGCCTACACATAACCAGCATCTCCAAGCCGGTCGCCACGACGGTGCGCACCGATCAAGCGCGAGCTGGTTCTTGCTGTTCTCTCCGGCGTGAACAGGATCGCTGGATCGTGTCCGACCGGACCGTTGCGCTCGTCGTCGACCTCTCCCAGTGTCCTCGTCATCATCATCAGAAAAGGCGTCTTCTGAGCGGTCGCTCCCAGACGATTGGGTCCGCATCTTCCCGATCGCGATTCTCGAGGACTGGCGCCGCGGAAGGACCTGCCACTCCAGCTCTTGGCGCTTTATTCTCTCTTCCTCGAGCTTCTCTTGGACCTTCAGGATCGAGATCAAGTGACTTCGTAATCTGCATCACAACGTACGCAAACACGAGCACACAGTCAGCAATCACGCTCCCGTCCGCGTCAACTCGATAATCAGAAGCTCAGACATACCTCTCTTGCTCCAGCGAACCGCCACTCAGCGACTCGATCAGCACGCGAAGACTCTCCACCGTCGAGCACACAACTCTCCAGGACGTCGGACCCTCCAGATACCCAGCGTCGTAGCGACTCGCCTCCTGCACGCGATACGCCTCGATTGAACGGCGCTCGCTGTTTCTTGCTTGGAAAGCTGCAAGAAGCTTCGAGTACTCGTGGTGATGCCGCCGCCGGTGGTGACTGCTGCTGCTGCTGCTTCTTCGATGGTGATGGCTGTGTGCGGACGACGACGATTTCTTCTTCTTGTGCTTCTTCGATGACGAAGACGACTTCTTGCTCGTGCTGGTGCTGTGACCGCTGCTTTTCTTGCGCTTGCTGCTGCTGCTGCTGGCACCAGTGGCCTTCGAAGAAGAGCTCGCCTTGCTCGAGCTCGGTCGTGACCTCTTCCCCGACGATGAGCCACTGCTTTTCTTCGTGCTCGTGGCTTTCTCTTCTGCAGCTGGTTCAGCTTTCGCGGTCGGGCTTGCAGTCAGTTTCCGGCGCCGCGGCCACCCTCGAGCGTCGTTCACGAGGCACTCAAAGCAGCGCCACTCGCCAGCCGGACGCTCCACGAGAGGAGGATCTAAGTATCGCATGTCATAGTCTTTCAGACAGCACTCACAGTTGATGTCGAAGTTCTCGGTTGCGGGCGCCGCGGGTGCGCCGTTGGGCTCCGTGGTCTTTTCAGCGCCAGTTGTGTTCACCGACAACTCTGTCGGCGACGCCTTGGTGTCATTAGCAGCACCAGTGATGGCTTCAGCGGGCGCACTGTTTTTCACTGGTGTTGGAGGCATCTCAGCATCAACCACTGGCGCGGTCGAGGTTTCCTTCACTGGCGCAGTCGTGACATCCTTCACTGGAGCATCTGCCTCGATTTTCTGCTTCTTCTTCACCGGAGACGACGCGAAGGAGATGTGCTTCTCCTGCGAGTGCGCTTTCTTCGTCACTGCTTTCTTCTCGCTGCCCGAGTCGCTGCTGTCAGTGCTGTCGTCGTCGACGATAAACCGCTTCTTCGCGCTTCCAGCAGCAGGGGTGTTGCGCTGCTGATTCGCCAACTCGCTGTTCAGATCCGTCTTGGCGTCTTCCATGTCATGCTTCTTGCTTGGTTCAGGCTTGACATCAGAGTTGGCCGCTACCGTGGGCTCTTCGCTTGGGCACACAGGGGTCACATCAGACCCATTCGCTTTGCTCTCAACCTTGACCGTCCCGTTCAAGCCCGACGAGCCCTGCGTGTCCGAAAGCGAGGCACTTTTCTCAGACTTCATACTCGTGTCGTCGCTTGCTGGAGAGCCACAGATCAGGTTGATGTCCATCTTCCTGCTCACTGGTCGGACTTCCTCCTTCACAAGCGACGCCGGCGGTGGTGGTGGAGAAGCTTCCTCGGTTGCCATTGGAGTGTTCACCGTCGCCTCCTTCTTCTCCTCTTTCAGAGCGGCGTCGTTCACCGGTGGCTTCTCGTCTTTGACGTCCGCCACCTTGCTCTCTTGCGTCTCCTCTTTGACAACTTGCTTGGGCGGCGGTAGATCTTCTTTCATCACCACATCGCTCTTGGTGTCGACGACGAGCTGCGGCTGACTCACGGGAACAGCATCGCTCACTTGGAAATTGATCGACAGGCGGATGCGCTTCCCATTCGCGAACTCTGTGATATAGAGCGGCTCTCTGGAGATGAGTAACCAAGTCAGGAAGAGGTCACGCCAGCACACAGTTAGATCGAGCGTCACGGTGCGGGGCAAATATTCTTCTCAACGTGCACCACTGTCCCCACCTGTTCTCGCGTTGCCACTGCGGCTTATCCTCCGCGTACACCCAGCAGGCATCGTCAAAGTACCAGTACGAGACGCCCTTGTCGTCCGTGCCAATCTCGCTTCCGCGCTGCCAGCACACAGAGCCGTGAGGCTATTGATCCCATCATCATCACCAAGACAAATGCCATTGCAGCATGCACGCGCTCACCAGTCTATCGAAGGCTTTGGTGTCGTCTTGCTGGATCGTCGCGATGTGCTTGCGGATCTCCACGCACGACTCCGCTTTCCACAAGCACAGTGCATTCAGGATGCGGATCTGGACACACGACACCACAGCGCGTCAGTACGCGATCCAAGGGCGAA
Organism: Globisporangium acanthophoron; assembly: GCA_023334365.1. Taxonomy (NCBI): domain Eukaryota; phylum Oomycota; class Peronosporomycetes; order Pythiales; family Pythiaceae; genus Globisporangium; species Globisporangium acanthophoron. The sequence goes on along the minus strand of JAASGU010000084.1, from coordinate 39,012 downwards.
GCGCGTACAAGCTCATCAGACCGAGAGTCTGAGTCTGAGCCACCCACCCGGTCGTACACACTCAGCTCCGCGTACGAAGCGTTCGCCATCGGGTTCGAGACGAACTCGAGCCGCCAGTTCTCCGCGAGCTTCCTCGCGACCGCCTTCTCCCAGTCCTGGATCCTGGGGAGGTTTCAGTGCACATACATCCGTCAGGTCGGGTCCTCCTCAAGCCTCCTCCTTCCTATTGCCGCCTCACATTCTCTCGAGCTTCACGCCCGTCTGGTCCCGCGTGAGCTTGAAGTGAACCTCTGCGAGCAGCGCCACCTGCCAGCCACCCATTCCGCGTCAGCCCCATTCAACTTCCCGTCGGTCGCCACTCCGACCGATATGACGCACCTGGCGCTCGTCCGGGTTCCCCGCGTCTTCCAACGCTGCTTGCAGCTCCTGCAGCCAGCCACACAGCCGATCGCGTCCCCGCACTCGTCAGTCACTCAGGCCACTCAGACCGCGCGTCAGACCGGCGCAGTCGGCCAGTGTCCGACTTTTTTCGTCGGTCGACCCACACACGTGCATCCCCGGCGCCCGCGTCGTCCTGAGCGCGTCCCGTCGCGTCCCGAGTCCGGGGTGTGCGGGCTCAGGGTGTCGGGTGTCGGGGATGCTGGGGAAGGGAGCATGGTCCCTTGGGGACCGCCGACGCGTCGCCAGCGCACGAGAGAGCGTCACTCACCGTCCGCGAGAAGCGCGATAGCTTGAGCGGCGCGCGGAAGGCGGCGCAGAAGTGCGCGATCTGCGCGAGCTCCAGCGAGCCGGAGAGGTCGAGCGGCGCTGAGGCGGACGGCGAAGGCGGCGGCGGGAGGGGTGACGCGCCGCCGCCGCCCGGCGCGTCATCGTCCGAGTGGCCGCTGCTGCTGCTGGCGCTCGAGCTGCTGGGCGCCGAGTCGCTTGAGCTCATCGCTCGCTTTCTCGCTCGCCACTGAGTTTGTGGAGGGTTGAGGGGGAGGGAGAGACAAATAGTAGCCCGTCCTAGGCTGTGGAACTTGTATCAAACAAAGGAACGAGCAGATGGTGGAGGAGGTGTGTGTGGTGGTGTATGAACAGCAGAACAAGAGTTGTCGTCGGAGTCTCTGGCGGTGAGCGGATACGAAGTGGACACCGAGCTGGAGCCGAGACGTTTGCTCTTCCCGCCAACTCGGGGACGAACGAACGAACGAACGAACTTAGATGTTCACCGAGTCGAGGTCCTGGACGTCAAGCAGGTGCGCGTGCGTCTGCAGCAGCGGCGCGATCTCCTCGCTGATGAACTCCTCCACCTGCTGCGGGCACCGGCCGATGAACAGCGACGGGTCCAGCAGCGAGTCCATCTTGCCGTGCACCGGCGCGAAGAGCGGATCCGCCGCGATGCGCTCGAGCAGGTCGTTCGCCGCGCCCTCCTCCTTCACACGCTTACCCGCGGCCATCGAGTGCTCGCGGATAGCCTCGTGCAGTTCCTGGCGGTCGCCGCCGGCCTTCACGCACGCCATCAGGATGTTCTCCGTCGCCATGAACGGCAGCTCCGCGCGGATGTGAGCCTTGATCACGTTCGGCCACACCTGGAGACCGTCCGAGACGTTCGCCACGATGTTCAGGATCACATCCGTCGCCAGGAACGCCTCCGGGAGCACCATGCGGCTGCATAGTAACGCCACACACACACACACACATGATGACACCATTACCACTCGATGTCAGATAAAGGATTCCGGTGGTGGGGATTGGCTACCACATAGCACTCTGCAAACCTAACGCACCGGTTCGCCGAGTCGTCCAGCGTGCGCTCGAACCACTGCGCCGCGTGGGTCTGCGCCGCGTTGTCCGTGAGCGAAATGACGTAGCGAGCCAGACTGCAGATGCGCTCCGAGCGCATCGGGTTGCGCTTGTACGCCATCGCGGACGAGCCGATCTACACGCGCGCATCACAACCATAGACAAAGGCGTCAACAGAGCAGAAGAAGCGTAGCAACAAGACAGGAGCAGCGAAAGCAGTCTCGCACCTGGTTCTTCTCGAACGGCTCCTCGATTTCCTTCATGTTCGCGAGGAGACGGATGTCGCCTGCCGAAGCACGAGCACCAGATACCCGTCCATATAACCGTTAACATCGCCAGCCATGTGAACGGTGCTGAACGAACGAACGACGCCACGAATCGCACCGGCCATCTTGTACGCGGACTGCGCGATGCCCGAGAGCACCGAGAGAACGAAGTAGTCGATCTTGCGGCTGTAGGTTTGGCCCGACAGCGGGATGACCTTCTTGAAGCCCATCTGCTCGGCCACAAGCTCGTTGAGCTTCTTGACCTTGGAGTGGTCGCCCTCGAAGAGGTCGAGGAAGCTCGCCTGCGTGCCGGTCGTTCCCTTCACGCCGCGCAGCGGCAGCGTCTCGATCACGTCCTCGAGCTTCTGGAAGTCCAGCCACAGGTCCTGCAGCCAGAGCGCCGCGCGCTTGCCCACAGTCACGAGCTGCGCCGGCTGGAAGTGCGTGAAGCCCATCGTCGGCATGTCCTTGTACTGTGGCGTTTGGCAAGTGATGACGCGGTCGTCAGTTTGAGACAACAGCCGCCTTCGTTCGTTGTCTATCGAACGCACCTGCAGCGCAAAGTCCGCGAGCGTCTTCATCGACTTAACGAGCTTGCGCTGGATGAGCTGCAGTCCCTGCTTCATCTGCAGTATGTATCCACACATGCACACACACTCTACCCGTCAGCAACCTCACTGGATCGTATCCAATAGCAGGTAGCAAGCATCCTATCATGTACCTGAATGATGTCGGCGTTGTCGCCGACATAGCAGCTGGTGGCGCCGAGGTGGATGATGGGCATGGCGACCGGCGCGGCCTTGCCGAACGCGTGCACGTGCGCCATGACGTCGTGGCGGAACTTCTTCTCCATCTCGGCCGCGTATTCGTAGTCGATGTCCGTGAGGTGCTCGCGCATGGCCTGCAGCTGCTCGTCCGAGATGGCGAGTCCGAGCTGCTGCTCGGCGGTCGCGAGCGCGAGCCAGAGCTGGCGCCACGTCGAGAACTTGCGGTCGGGCGACCAGATCTCGCTCATCTCCTTGGTGGCATAGCGCGCCACGAGCGGGTGCTCGTAGCGGTTGTGGGCGGCGGCGTCGCTCATGCTTGTAGGCGGCGGCGAAGAAGGGCTTGCTTGCTGGCTGGCAGGGCGGCGACTTGTCGAGTGTGCGTGTGGCTGTCGATTTTCAACATCGGTCCCGCTTTTGGACTTCGTTCGGGATACGCGCGGTGATTCGCCGGTTCGCGTGTCGTGTTGAAGTCAGGATGACTGGCTGGAAGCAAGGCAACTTCGACGTCGAAGCTATCACGTGGTGTCGGCGTGTTGAAGGAATAGGAACGCGCACTGTGTAACACGCAATGGAGCATCGGATTCGTTTCACATGCTGGGAGGAGCAGCTCACTACTCTCGGTAGTGAGTGAACTGAAGTGGCACCGCTGTTGCTGAGTTCAGGAGCAGACCCTCTCGATCCCCACTCCTCTCCCGCTCTACTACCACCTACCTACGTCCGGATCTGGAAGCGTCCAGCCTTCGCGAGCGTCCGCACGCCCTTGTACGGCTTGTACTTCTCGTTCGTGATCAGCAGTGTCTCGACGTTCAAGCCCGAGACCGTCGCCATCGGCACCTTGAAGCCCAGCAGCACGATCGGCTTCTCATCCGGCGTCGCCGCGTTCTGGTGCAGGATGATGTTGCCGCGCAGGCTCGGGTTCGCGCCCTTCTTGCCCAGCTTGCCCACCGTCCACTTGACCGTCTTCGTCGACTCGTCGAAGAGGCAGCTGCCGTACTCCGTGTTCACGTCCACCGTGCGCACGCTCTTCGGGAACGTCACGTCGACCGTCACGTCCTCGATCTGGAGCCCCTTCTTCGAGTTCGACGCGAGCGTCGGCATGCCGCGCGTGCCGAGCTGCAGGTCCAGCGTGCCGCCACCGTGCTGGTTGTACACGATCTGCGGCTGGCAGTAGAGCGGCGGGATGAGCTGCTGCACCTGCACGCGGTACTGCATCAGCTCGAACTGCCCGTCAGGCGGCACGAACGAGATCACGCGCTCGCGCTCGTAGCGCGAATAGCGCACGCACGGGTGGAACGAGCAGTCGTCGATCACCGACGGGTCTGTGAACACCATCGTGAGGTCCGGCACGCCCGAGAGGCGGCTGTTGCTGTGGATCACGCCGTTCACCTCGCACGAGATCATCTGCCCGTTGCTGTCGATGATCGCGTCGATCTCCTCCACAATGTCGAAGTAGATCTCGTTCTGCGTATACTTGACGCCGCTCTTGCGCCACGGGATGTTCGAAATCGCGCCTTCCGGCAGCGTGTTGCTCACGCGCGACTTCCCCTGCGAAGACGAACCAACACGCGATCATATGGAGTGAGCAGTGGATCAGCGACGGGCGTAAGTCGCCGTCCAATGAAGGTCCACCGTACCGACACCATCGCGGCGATGCGGTTCGCGGTCGACGGCGGCGCCACCATCGCCTTCAGCGCGTTCGGCTCCGTCGTCAGCGGGTATCCGTTGTCGAGCATCTCTTCCAGCAGCTATCAGGCGGCGCAGACACAGCAGCATTCCCATCTCAGCACCCGACACTAGCGTCACGGCAGCAGCAGACTTCCTCCCCCTCACACACTCGCTCGAGGGCGCACCTGGTAGACCGTGGAGAAGTTGTCCTTCATCGAGTTCTCGTCAAACGCGCCAAAGTAGTCGCGGAACACCGCGAGCACGCGGTGCAGGAACTCGATCACGAAGAGCGGCGAGATCTGACGGAGCGACACGCGTGTACACAGCAGAGCAAGCGTCAGCCAACGCGCCGCCATCACACTATCCAACACACACATGGACGCACCTCGTTCGTGACGACCGCGAGCAGGAAGAGGTCGTCGCGGAAGACGCTGACGAGGTAGTTCTTGCTCGTGGTGATGATGGGCGGCACGTCCTCGCGCTCTTTGTACTTGTTCACCTCCTCCATGAAGAAGTCGCACACGTTGCGGCTCGTGAGCCCGCGCCAGTGCTTCTCGATGATCACCTCACTGCGTTGCATTCGTGTGTTAGTGCGGCATCTCGCATAGCACCTGCAAGTAGCAGACGCACCCGGTGGTGGTCATAATGAAGAGCGACTGGATCATCGCGCGCTGCTTCTGCTTCCTCTCGCGCGCCTCCCGCGCTTCTTGACAAGCTGGTCGCTTTGCGATTTTGAGCTTGGGGAAAATGAAAAGATGGACAGGTCTTACAAAAAGATGGACGGATACTGCTCTTAATAGAAGGCACCATTACTGTTTTTCTCTGAATAGAGAACTCTGGAAAGCGAGCTTCAACAATCATCCAGCTGCATCTACTCCCTGAAGCACTCCATCTTCTTGTTCGCTCGCTCGCATATTCGCGCACCCACGCACGCTACCTTCACCATCTTCTCGCCTGCTGGCACCACGCGCGCGTGCAACTTCCCTCGTAATCGTTTACTCGATGCGGCCCTTGACGGACTTGAGCTTCTCCTCGTCCACCTTGTACACTGTCCCGCCGTTGTAGCCGGCAAACACCTTCGCCGTGATCTCCACCTTGGCGTCCGCCGGCACCAGCTCCTCCGGGATCGGGATGCGCTCCACGATCTCGATGCCCTGCATGCACACATGTGTTAGTCTCCAACGAGAGACTCTTCGATCCACACCACGAGCACCACAACGACGCACCGACTTGACGATCGCGTCGTACTTCATGTCGCTCATCGACACGAACTTGTCGATCTTCGTGATGCCGAGCCAGTGGAGCGCGTCCGGCATGAGCGCCTGAAAGCGCACGTCCTGGATGCCGGCGACCGCCTGCGTGCAGTTGAAGTACTCCTCGGCGCTATCGCCGCCCTCCTGGCGCTTGCGCAGGTTGTACACGAGGTACTTGGTCACTTCTCCGAGTGCGCGGCCCTCCTTGCGGAAGTACACGATCACGCCAGCCCTGCAAATGCACACGCCACACACTCCCAGTCAGCTCGAAGCATCGAGCAACACAACGCATCATGTACAGATCCGTGGACGTACCCTCCTTGCTGGGCGGTCTCGACACAAACTTCGATGGCGTGGGTCAAGTACGGTCGGCACGTGCAGATGTCTGAACCAAAGACGTCCGAGCCGTTGCACTCGTCGTGGACGCGAACCGCCAGCTTCTTAGTCGGATCCGAGATCGAGTTCACGTCGCCGTAGATGTAGATCGTCATCCTAGCAAAGCACCAAGCGCTCCGTTAGCTCTCTCTCTCTCTCTCTCTCTCTCTCTCTCTGCATGTTGCTGGCACCAACCAGCATCAGCACCCAGTACACGCACCCTCCAATCGGCGGCAGGAACACTTTCAGATCCGTGCGCGTCACCAGCTCAGGGTACATGCCGTTCGTCTCCTGGAAGATCTGGTGGCGCAAGTTCGATTCCGTGGTGTTGAAGCGCTTCGCGACGCCGGGGAGGTACCACACAGGATCAATGGCAGCCTTGGTGATGACGAGCTGCGCATTCTCCTTCAGGATCTTGCCGTCCGGCTTCAGGCGTCCCACGCGCACAGCCTCCTGGATCTCGGGCAAGTCCATGTGCGCCTTGGTCACTGCGAGCGACAGATGCAAGGGTTGTTATCGTCAGATTCCGGCGGAGAAGCTGTGCTGCGATCCTATCACCACGCACCGGCAATGGTCGGGCGAATGTCGTAGCCCTTCGCAAAGTGCTCCGGGAATGCCTCGAGAACACAGTGGCCGAACGGGTCGAGCGTCACGATCTTCTCCGGGTCCCACCACGTCGGGTGCGGACCGATCTTGGCAGCCGGTGTCGTCTTGGTGAGGTCCGGCACAGCTGTCTTGTCCATCGCGTTCGAGGCGATCTGGTGGAAGAGCACAAGTGAGAACACAAGCATATTAGCACACACTCTATCGGCAGATTGACTGTCATACATGTAACGACCACAAGGTGACGTACAGCGAGTCCGCGGTAGATGGAGTACGAGCCGCCGTGCGCGCCGATGGCGTTCCGGTACTTGTGGTGGCGGTTCGTGCCGATGATCGGGCCGCGCACCTCGGGTTCTTTCTGTCCCCACTGCTCCCAGCAGCGACACACACCGTCGTTACAAAGTCAGTCTCCACGGCAGGAGCTAGCATCGCAGAAGGAAAAGAAAGCTGCTACGCACGCGGATGCGCACGGGGTCGACGCCAAACTGCTCGGCGTGCGACGTGAGCGACACGTAGTAGGCGTTCGGGTCGAACTCGTCCTTCTTCTCGATCTGCTTGACGTCCTCGGCTGTAAAGGGGGATCAACGAACACCAAGAGCGACAGCAAGAGAGCGGGAGCGTAAGTTCTCGTCCAATGTGTGTTGCAGGGTGGAGTTGCGGCGGACGCGTGCCAGTCTGCGCCGACCCTCCGCGCGCGATCCGCTGCTCGCAATGCGGAGAGCGCGCGCGTGCGGGAAGGGAAGGGAAGGCGAAGAGGCAGCGGCTGCCACTTGGAAGCATGACGACGCACCGTCGAGCGACTTCTTGCGCTTGCCGAGCGTCTCGACTTTCTTCATGGACGCCATGGTCGTTGCTTCTTCTTGAGTTTCTTGGGCTTCTGTTGCTGGAGCTTCTTGGAGCTGCTGCTGGCGCTTGGACGGCGACGCTGACGGAGCTGCTTACGCACAACGGAGCGAATTGCAGAATGAGCAGTTTTAGGCGGCGACGGCGGGTGCGTTCGGCGCTCTCGCTTGATGAAGCTTGGAAAGCTCGCATACGCACGATAGGGAAGGAAAGCAGCCATTTAGACTTGGAGTTTGCATGCGCCAAGAGGAAGCTCACTTTTTGCCTCAAGTGAGCATCCCAATTTGCATTCACCAGCTTGAAGTGATCAGAACGGCTGCACAGGATCCCAAAGTTGTTACGATCGTTTTTACGAGCGTAATTACGCAAGTGACGTGGGGCACACGATCCACACTTTAGCGACTCATTACAGTACTGGATTTCCGATTTTGCTCGATTTTGACGAAAAATCGACATTCGCATTTTGAATTTTCAAATGCTCGCATGTGACTTGGAGTTTGTATGCCCACAAGACTCTTTTTGAATTCTCGCCCGCCATTTGAATTTTGAGCCTGGATCCGCCTGCATTCCCTCCCACCAGCTCGCTCGCTCGCTCGCTCATTCCCCAACGCTCATCCGCCGCCGCCCGAGCGTCTCTGCGTCCGTCCGCCTTATCAATCCGCGTATCTGTGTATACCCGACCGACCGACCGACCGACCACCTCCAGCCCAGCCACCATGCCCACCGCCATGCGCCTCAACAACGAGAACGAAGTGCCGCCGTCGCACGTGCTCGCGAACCGCCCAAACAAGCCGAGCCGCAAGGTACTCCACCCTTTCTGACGGTACAGCTTTTGAGCATGAGCTGACGGCGTGAGGTTCACTGTAGGCGTTCAATGTGATGGACGACATCGGCAAGGCGGAGAAACGCCCGCGCGGGTTGAAGTCCCAGGTGGCCACTTCCACCACCGCCAGCACCAACGTCACGGCGCGCCGCCCCGCGCTCGGCGACGTCACCAACAAACTCGGCGTGAAGCGCCCGACCGCCGCTTCCGCCGCGATGCAGAAGAAGCCGCTGGTGAAGCGCCCGGCGCAGACCATCGCGGCCAAACTGCTGGTGGAGACGACGCCCATGGCGCGCACGTTCGGCTCGCTGGACCTCGCGTCGCCCATCGTGCTGCCGGCGGACAGCTCGCCGCTCGGGAGCGCGCGCGCGGAGAACCACGACATCGACTCGGCGGACCAGCACGACCCGGCCGCGTGCTGGCAGTACGCGGAGGACATCACCAAGTACCACTTGGAGCACGAGAAGAGCCGCAAGCCCAGCCCCGCGTACATGTCCCGCCAGTCGGACATCAACTCCAAGATGCGCGCGATCCTCATCGACTGGCTCGTCGACGTGCACTGCAAGTACGACCTGCTACCGCAGACGCTGCACATCGCGAGCCACCTCATCGATACGTACCTGTCGACAGACCTGTCGGTGCCGCGCCAGAAGCTGCAGCTCGTCGGCGTCACGGCGCTGTTCATCGCCTCCAAGTACGAGGAGATCTACCCGCCCGAGGCGGAAGACTTTGTGCGCATCACGGATAACGCGTACACGCGCGACGAGCTCTTCGGCATGGAGGAGCAGATGCTCTCGAAGATCAGCTACCGCGTGACGTTCCCGACAAGCTTCCAGTTCATGAAGCGCTTCCTCAAGGCGTCGCGCACGCAAGACGATCGCGTGGGGCAGTTCGCGCACTACGTGATCGACCGCAGCTTGCAGGAGTACAAGATGATCAAGTACCTGCCATCGACGGTTGCTGCCGCGGCGGTGCACCTTGCACGGACGCAGATGCGCGATCTTCCAGCCTGGGTACGTGGTGTGAAGCTTCAGTGTGCGTGCTCTTGCGCTTGATCTGACTTGGTATCTCCGTGTGTGCAATGGACCTCTCAGTCGTCAACGCTGGAGCACCACTCATCGTACGCCGAGCACAGCCTGACGGACTGCATCGATGACCTGAAGGAGATGCTCTGGAACGCGCACAATGGCGTCGGCAAGACGAGCAAGCTGACTGCGGTGCGCCGGAAGTTCGCCAAGGAGCGCTTCATGGGCGTGTCGTCCCATCCGCTGCGGTTCGACGAAGCCGCGTAAGTATTGTTATTCCGAGTCTCCGCGCGCGTGCGTGCGCCCTCCTCCAGCCTTCGCAGCAGCTCTCCAGCCCTCCGAACTGTGCGCGAGTGTGAACGTTGTGTACAGAGTCCCCAGTCCAGCCCGAGAGAAGCCACCAGTTGAGGACGAGAGAGAGAGAGAGAGCGGACGAGCGCGAGAGCACTTGTTCATATAAGTTAGATCACTTTCATCAGCACATGTGCGTCTCGCTTCATGGTATTTCGTCTGAGCTCATGCGGTCCTCAACAAGGTTGCGCACTTCATGATCACAGGTACGAGTCATGCACATCTACTGTATTAACTGCCGCGGAGGAGGCAAAGAGCTCTCAGTCCACGTCCGGCTCCTCCTCCTCATCATCGCCGTCCTCTTCGTCGCTGCTCACGTCCAGCAGGTTGATCTCGTTCGCGAGCGACGCGGCGAGCGAGTCGTCCACTTCTTCGTCCGCCGCCGCCGCAGGTGGCTGCAGCTCGCTCGGCAGCGGCTTCCCAAGCACCGACTCGTTCGACCAGGCAGGAGGTGTCCGACGCGTGCGGGGCTTCGGCGCCTCGACTTTCTCGGCCGCTTCCTTCGTCTCAACAGTCTTCTCCGTCGTCTCGACAGTCTTCTCCGTCGCTGCGTCACCCTCACCCTCACCCGCCTTGGACTCGTCGTCGTCGTCCGCGAACGCCTTGGCGCGAACCTCGTTCCAGTCCGGCTCCTCGCCCTCTTCGTCACGGATCAAGAAGTCTACGAGCTTGTAGATCTGGTCGCCGATATCCTCCTCCGGTTCCACGAGGTGCGCGTTGCGCACGATCGGGTACACCTTCTTGCGGCGCAGGTCGTTGCGCCCGTTGCGCGTCGTAGAGAGCAGCAGCAGGCAGTCGACCGCGCAGAGGCGCACCTGCTTGTCCTGCTCGCGCTTCTTCTTCTCGCCGAGGCGGTACACGCTCGGGTGCATGCCGACCTTGTCATCCTCGTCGAGCGGCTCGGGACCCGCGAGCAGGTAGTTCATCTTCGATGGGATGTCGAGCTGGTCGTAGAGGAAGAAGTGGTTGTCCGTGTCGAAGCAGAGGTTGCGCACGGCGGCCGAAATGCCGCGGCGGCGCACGACATTCGGCGAGCGCAGCTGCGGCACCAGCTCGGCGATGAGCGTCGTGCTGCCGCGGTTCTTGAGCAGAAAGTTGCGGCCTTCCTCGAGCTGCGAGATGTTGGCGAGGATGTTGGCGACGTACTGGTACTCATCGTCCCACTTGGCGTCGCCCGTGTCCTTGTCGACGCCCTCAGGCTCCGGCTCGGTCTCGAGGAAGCGCGACGTGAGCGTGCGCATCTTGCGCTCGCGCAGCGCGAGCAGCGCGTCGTCCGTCTTGCCGTCGTAGCCCATGAGCGCGCGTGCGCCTTCGGGCGTCGTGGACACGTTCGCGAGCAGCATCATGGAGAAGTCCTTCAGGCGCCAGTCGTCGTCCTCAACCTGCGTCATCACGCGGTTGAGCAGGTCGAACTTGAGCGCGCGCTCGGCCGCCGCCGGGTTCGCGGCCGTGAGGTTGATGAGCGCCTTGATGGCGTCCTCGGCGATCGGCCGCATGTCGCTCACGACGCGGCAGAGCGCCTGCACGACGTCGAGCTTCTCGAGCTGCAGCAGCTGGTGGATGCCCTGGTCCGACGCCGTCATGTTGATCAGCAGGCTGGACGCCGACTTGCGCAGCTCCGGGCGCGGGTGCGTCAGGAAGCCGACGAGCTCCTCCACGGACGTGCGCGGTGCGTCGACCGCGGCTGCCACCTTCACCATCGTTGCTCAGTTGCTGCTGCTGTTGTCTGGAGGTGCTCGCTCGATGGCTAGATGACTGCTGGTCGAGATCGACTGCGAAAGAATGGCTTCGAGAAGAGATACTATACACTTCGAAACTTTCTTACTCTTCTCAAGATAGACAGTCGATTCTGGAAAAGCGACTGCGTATACTCATTAGTAGCGAATCATGTGAATGAATGAATGAGTATACACTTCACTCGTTCTCGCTTCCATTTACTCGGATAAAGCTGAAGTTGCAAATCAAAGTACATTCCGGAAACAGCAGCGTATACTATACAAGTTGCCTCTCACAACCATGCTCGCGCGTGTGCAGGACGCCGTGCGGCGCGCGCCCGGCTGCTTCGTGGCGCCGGCGGTCGAGGCGCGCGTGATCCCGCGCATGGGTGTCGGCGTGGTGGCGCGCGCGCCCGTGGCCGCCGGCGCGCTGCTCTTCCAGGCGGGTGCCGCCGCCTGGCACCCGCTCTCTGCCGAGTGCGCGCTCGAGCTCGCGCAGCGCAAGGCGCCGGGCTTCCTAGCGCAGCTGCAGCAGCTGCTTGCGGGCAGCGCGGCACTGCGCGCGTCGCCGTTTGTGCCGAGTGCGCTGCTGCTCGCCGCGCACCTACTCGTCAACTTCCCGCAAGGCGGCGGCGGCGGCGCTGACGGCGACTCGCTGGAGGCGCTGTACGTGGCCGCACTACCACCGCGCGTGGAGCTGCCGCTGCTCTGGGACGAGTGGCAGCTGCGTGAGCTCGAGGGGTGCAGCGAGGCGGCGCGCAGCTTCCAGCAGAGGTGTGTGGTTGCTGGTTAATAGGAGGGTTATAGTGAAGCGAGCATAGCTGATGCCCTTCACATGCCTACTGTCGATACAGCTCGCAGCTCTACTCGACGATCCACACGCACTTGTTCGGGGCGTCGGGCGGACTCGTGAGCCGCGACGCGTTCCTCTGGGCGATCTCGATCCTCATGTCGCGCGCGACATCCGGGAAGAACCAGCCGTTCGCGCTGCTCCCGTTCTTCGACTGGTTCAACCACAGCGACAACGGGTGCGACCGATTGCTCGTCTTCTTGGTTGATTGGTAGTAGTACTGACGCTATGCTTCTGGTTGTGTGTCCGGTGCTGCTGCAGGGACGAGTGCGTGCAGGAGTTCGACCCACAACGAGGCTTTACAGTGCACGCCACGCGCGCGTACGAGCCGGGCGAGCAGATCTTCATCAACTACGGACACCACTCGAACCTGCGGCTGCTCCGCAACTACGGCTTCACGCTCGCGGAGAACGCGCACGACACGCTCGAGATCCCGCTTCCAGAGGCGTTGACAAAGCTGAGCTCGACGGACTTCATGCTGCAGGAGAAGCATGAGCTGCTCCGATCTCTCCGCCTCGGCGATGGCTTAGTAGACGGGATGGCGGCGAAGAAGATGCTCCGGTTCGCGAGCGATGGACAACTCGCTGCGCAGTCGCACCAATGGCTGCAGATTCTGCTGGCGTCGCGAGAGGAGCTCCAGAGTCTGTTTCAGCAGGCGACAGCGCCAACTCAGTCGGACGCTGCATCTCTTCGGCTGCCCGAGTCGCTTCGGACCAAGATCCAGCACCAAGTGCGCGAGTTGTGCCAAGAGCGCCTCAAGACGCACAAGACGCCGCTGGAGGTTCGTTTTTTGGGCGTGATGTCTGGGGTGGGCATGTGGTTCGTAGTCTTTGATCTCACGAGTTGCCGTCCTTGGACAGACCGACGAATCGTTCCTGCGCGAGAACGATGCGCAGATGGCGCCGTGGCTGCGGTCGTGCTTGCACATCCGCATGGGTGAGAAGCGGACGCTGGCGAACGCCATCCGACTCAACTCCAGGTAGTCGACACAAATGGCGACAGCCGAGCGAGGACCAAACGCACCAATAGACACACGCGAACTAAATGATCATCATCACGACCGACTACACTGGCGTTCCGTGCACTCGGAAGCGGTACAGACACGTGTACTCGCGGTGGCCGTGGTTCGAGCTGATCTCGAGCGTGACGCCCTCCACTGGCGAGCGCTGGCTCTGGAACACCAAAGTAGTACAACAAGATCAGTGACCGTCAAGACTTCCAAGTACACCGCAGACACGTACGACTGGAGAGGTCAGCTTGAACGACTGCGACGGCGTGCCGCCACGAACGTAAGAGAAATTTCCGAACGGAATCGCATCCACGGTTTTGCGCTTGCGGTCTCCAACCAGACCCTGCGAGCCACACACATTGACGAGTCAGACAAGCTTGCCTTCGCTCAACGATCCACCACCAACCTGAGCGTACCAGAATGCGGAACTCGTGCGGAGCCGAGCTGAAGTCCGACGCGACGCGCTCTGGGATGTGATCGATTGTGATCGAGTCGACGATAATGCGCGACGAGAACTTCACAGAGAGTCTCCCGCTGGCGCCGGCGATCCCCCAGCAGCTCCCAATCTCCATCGTTTCCTAATGACATTACGAGATCAGTTAATCTTGTGAGGACACCCCAACATATCGACTCTTGTGAGCCACGACATGCACGACGACGCACCGACAACGCCGTCTCTGGTCGTCCGTTGTGTCGCGACAGCCACCACGGAAGCTCTCCGGAGGACAGCAGCGTGCCGAAGAAAGCAGGCGGCTGCTTACAGTACGACTCCGAAGTGAACGTGTCACCGTCAGCGCCGGTGAGACCGATGGCACGCGATAGCGACTTGAAGGTCGAGTACTCGTTCGCAAACAGCAACTCACTATAAGCATAAAGAAGCGAGCATCGCACAGCAATTGTAAGTTTCACGATTTCCACAGGACAAGAACACAAGCAGATACCACAAAGGTGCGCGAGTACCTCTTTGAGTGAACCACCGTGGCGCCATTCGCGAGCGCCGCGTAGTCCACACGACCAGCTTTCTTCGCCTCTGCTTCCACCAGCGCGCCTTCGATCAGACTCACGAGAGCGGGGTCGGCAACATTCGCGCTCTTCAAACTCTCGACGCTGTCCAAGATGCGCTGCTTCTCCTCCAGCAGCGACTTGGACACACGCTCCTCGATCTCGTGGATCTCGCGCTGCATCCCGCTCTGCAGTTCCTCCTGCAGCGACACCTTCCAGCTGCTTAGTTCCTTGCGGAGCTCGCGCTGGTGGTTGAGGAGCTCCTCTGCGTTGCTTGAGACCGCCGCGTCATTCGAAAGAGTTCGGATCGACTGCGCACATCATCCTCAGTCAGGTGTGGTCGTCTCGTGCCAAGCCATCTCAATCCACGCACACGTACGCTCATCTCAGACTGCTGCTCGCTCACGACCGACTGCAGCGCCGTGTGCTTCTCCACCGTCTCATGCAGCTTCGTTTCCAACGTCGACGTCTTGTCCACCACTTTCGACCACTGGATGCATCATCACATACCATCGCCACAGTTAGCACTCAACCTGTGCCATGATCGACTCCGCACATCGCTTTCCTCACCAGCTCTTCCGTGTGCTTGGAGATCACGCGCTCGATGTGGATTGAGATCGCGCTGCTGCTGTCAGCGAGACTGAATTTCTTCTGCTGCTCGTCGTGCACCTGGCGCAGCGACTCGTGTAACACGCGCAGCGCTCCCACCTCGCGCTCTTGCGCTTGCATCGTCGTGCGCAGAAGTGCCAGCTCCTCGCTCATCGCCGACAGCTTCACGTCCACGATCTCTTGCACGATCGACCGCATCGTGCCCTTCTCGTAGTTCCCTACGAGCGCCTGTTGTCCCGACGCGCGCGTCGTCAGCACGTCCACGTAGCGGATCGCTGTCGTGAGGTACTGCGGCACCATGATCGCGATCAGGAAACAGCCGAGCGGCGCCAGTAGCCAGAGCACATTCGCGGCCATGAACGAGTTGTGCAGCACGAATTGCTGGGGATCGCAGCACGAAGCAAGCAGTAAGCTAGTGACTTGCACTACGCCGACCGAGTAACCTCTTGCAAGCCTACGCACCCAGAAGCGCGTCACGCAGCGCGCCACCTTGCGGCCGCGCTGGGAGTCCGTCACGCGCCTCACGAAGCCTGTGCGCGAGTCGTTCGTCAGCGCTATAAAAGATACTTTTTGTCAAAGATACGGCAACTTACCGAATCCGAGCCAGCGGTGGCGCTCCAGGAAGCCTGGTGCAGCTGCAGTCGCGCTCGCCGCTGCGCCGGTGCCTGAGCTCCGCAGACTCGCTCGCCGCGTGACCACCACGTCTTCGCCGTCATCGTACTCGCTGGCGCTGCTGCGACTGCGAAGCGTCGCGCGTCCGACTTCCACGTACTCGGGCTCGTCTTCGTCATCAACATACTCTTCTTCATCTTCGTCGTCGTCGTCGAGGGCTTCGAGCTCTTCCGCGCGCGTGTAGAGCGTGCGCTGGATCACGGGCGTCGCGTCGCGGCCGCCGCCGCCGCTGCTGCTGCTGCTGCTAGCGAACGTCGTCGTCGCCGTCGTCGTCACCCGCTGGCTCGCGGACGCTGCTGCGACGCTGCGTCCCTCCCGCTCGCGCGCAGGCGTCGGCGTCGCGGCCCGCATGTTGCGCCTCGTACCGTCCATTTCTCAAAATCTTGGAGGTCTCGCTTTTGATGATAAACCGATAGTGCGATAAATGAGGGAGACATTGCCCTACAAACAACCTCCCTCACTTATCGCACTATCGCATTATTGCTTTCCCGCGCAAAATTCAAGCTGCGATGGACGCCAAGGACGCTCGGCGCATGGCGACGGCGACGCGCAGGAAGGACGAGGCGGTGGACGGGGACGCGGCGGACGTGTCTCTGGGCGGCGGCGGCAGCGAGGCCCACGGCGCTCCGTTCTCGGCGCTGGTCGCGAAGCGCGAGAGCGACTCGGACGCGCACGAGGACGAGGACGAGGAGGACGAGGCGGACGACGACGACCCGGCGCGGCTCATGGCCATCGCGGACGACGACGACTCGCTGGTGCACTGCGCCGGCATGGAGCAGGCGTACGAGTCGTGGGAGGACTTCCACCGCGCCATGGACGAGTACTGCGTGGCCACGCACCAGCCCATGCGTCTGCGCACGTCGGACTCGGCCAAGGCCGTGAACGGCCGCGCCGCCAAGCGCAACAGCCTCAAGGAGCCCATCGACGAGAGCGTTGGCTTCGTCAAGAAGCTCTACCTCTGCACGCACGGCGTCAAGTCCAAGCCGCGCGGCAAGGGCAAGCGCCCGCGCCAGCACTACCGCTACATGGGCTGTCCCGCCATGATCCGCGCGTGCATCTCGGAGCGCAAGCCCGGCGAGGGCACCGGCAAGAACAAATACGTCGTGCGCGTCGTGGCGCAGGTGGCTGTCTCATCCTATGGTGTCCATACACGCGTATCCACTGATACTAACGTGTCGTCTCCTTGCAGATCAACAAGCACAACCACCGCCTGAGCGAGCACCTGTACAAGTCGTACTCGGAGAGTCGCGTCGTGATCGACGACGAGCTCGTGGTGCCCGGCGCGCAGCGGATGAAGGACGAGGCGGTGCCGGCGTCGCCCTCTGGTACGTCCGCGGCGGACGCTGTGGAGCACCACCTCTCGGCCCCCGTCGCGCAGGCGCTGGACGACCACGCGCTGAAGAGTACGGGTGGGTGCACTCAGCTTGGTGCGGTGGAAGGAAGAGTGAAGAAGTGAGGGCGGGAATGCTGACTGTGTGCTGTCTGCTGCAGCGATGTTCCAGGCGCAAGCGCTCGACCTCATGAGCGCCTCGCGCATGAAGCTTCGGTGCGTACGCTTGCCTCGTCGACGTGTCTTGGCAGACGAGTCGCTAAGCGCTGTGTGTGTGTGGTCGGTCGCAGCGTTGGATGGATCGGCACCGGCATCATGGGGAACAGCATGTGCGGCCACATTCTGGTACGTACTCCGCTCTCTGCGTCGGTCGGTTCTGCGCTCATGCGGACTCACCGCTTCCTGCTTCTCGTGGACGCCTACAGAGCCAAGGCTACGAAGTCACGGTGTACAACCGCTCGCGCGAGAAGTGCGAGGCGCTCCGCGAGAAGGGAGCTGTGGTGGTGGACTCGCCCGCCGAGGTCGCGCGGTACTCGGGTATGTCATCAGTGGCGTCGTTGCCGTTGTTAGACGCTGTTGGAAGACTTGTGCTTGACACGGAACGTTGTGATCGCCACGCTTCCTCTCTCTCTCTCTCTCTCTTTCTCTCTCTCGTGTTCTGCGACAGACATTGTGTTCGTGATCGTTGGGTACCCGAGCGACGTGCGCTCTGTGATCCTGGACCCTGAGACTGGAGCGCTGTCGCGCATGAAGGTCGGAGGAGTGATCGTGGACATGACGACGAGTGAGCCGTCGCTTGCGAAGGAGATCTACGAAGCGGCGAAGGAGAAGGGAGTGTCGACGCTGGACGCGCCGGTGTCTGGCGGCGACATTGGCGCGCGCGAGGCGACGCTGTCGATCATGGTCGGTGGAGACGTCGACGCCGTGTACGCGACGATGCCGTTCTTCAACATGATGGGAAAGAACATCCGCCACATGGGCGGCGCCGGCGCGGGCCAGCACACGAAGATGGTGAACCAGATCCTGATCTCGACCAACATGATCGGCGTCGTCGAGGGGCTGCTGTACGCGAAGAAGGCGGGGCTGGACCTGCACGAGGCGATTCGCGCTGTGAGCGCCGGCGCGGCCGGCTCGTGGTCGATCAGCAACATGGGTCCGCGTATCGCGAAGCGCAACTTCGACCCGGGGTTCTTCGTGGAGCATTTTCTGAAGGACATGGGGATCGCGCTCAAGGAGGCGCAGAGGTGCGTGTCTGTGTGTCGTTCTGCTATGTCAGTTGTATTGAAGCAGGTTCGGACGTGACTGAGCCGATGTTGTCTGCATCCTCTTGTTTGCAGGATGAACTTGTCGCTGCCGGGCCTCGCGCTCGCGAACCAGCTCTACGTGGCCGTGAAGGTTCGTGGCCGGTGGGAGCTCTGGGCTTTAGAATGCCGTGTTGAGAGTTCTCTTGTGTGTGCATGCTACCAGGCTCAGGGTCACGGCCGCCTCGGGACGCAGGCGCTGATGCTCGGCCTGGAGCAGCTCAACGGTGCGTCGTGTTCGCTTGCTCTGGCACACAGAACTCAGGAATCGTTGCTCACTCGCATGCACAATCTGCAGGCATCTATCCGGAGAAGCCCAAGGACGTCGAGATCGTCTAAGAGCTCCACCAGCAGCATCAGCAGCGTCACCAGCACCTTGCATCGATCTCGATCTTGTCGCGACCAAGTTGCTTGAGATCACCGCCCTCTTTTTTCTCTTGCTTTTTGTATCGGAATCCTACACACACATTTTTGCCGAGTTCTCAGAATCCTGTTCTTCTTCTTCTCCCATACATAAGAGCAGCGTCGCACCAATGGACCTCCCGGACGAAGAGCTGCAGGCGCCGCTCGTCGGTGACCGCCAGCCGCTGCCGCGTCAGTCGACGCCGCCGCAGCCGCCACCGCGCGGCTCGTCGCCCAAGCGCACGCAGGGCCTCGCGGCCCCCGGGCAGCCGGCGACGAGCGGCTACGTGGCGATGCGCAACCCGCCAAACGCGGCGCTCGAGAACGAGGAAAAGGCCGAGTACGCGCCACAGCCGCTGCCGTATGCCGCGCCCAACGTGCACCCGTACGCGGCGCCGCAGTACCAGCCGAGCGCCTACGGGGGCGACAGCGGCGGCGGCGGTGGTGGCGGCGGTTGGGGCACGAGCCACCACCACGAGCAGCCGTTCGACGACGCGCGCGGCTCGAGCATCGACATCGCCGTCAGCGGGATGTACACGCTCGCGGCGGCGCTCACGATCATCCAGGGCTTCGGCATGCTCGTCGTCTTCACGTACTCTGCGAGTGCGTACAGTGGCGCTGGTTACTGCGGGTGACTCTTGCGGGTGATCATACTGATGCTACTGCTGTGAACAGTTGCGCTCGGCTTGTACACGATGGCGTTCGGTGAGTTGCGTGGGGGTTCTATTGGGGTGAGTAGTAGAGGAGCGAGCCACTGACGGACTGCGTGTGGCGCGATGCCCGCAGGCGCGGTCGTGATCCTGTACGACCTCAAGTCCGTGGTGCACGGCGTGAGCGTGGAGGTGTACTTCCCGTTCCTGGGGAACTACATCGGCCGCGCGCTCACGATCCTCTACTTCGCCGTGCTCTGCTCGCAAGCGTACGAGTACAGCGGCTGGACGAACCTCATCGTGCTCTACAACCTGCTCGTGGCGACGCTGCAGGGCTTCGTGTACTTCACGACGATGACCGTGAGTCCCGCGCAGCCGCACATGGAGGAGGACCTCCCGGACATGTAGCAGCAGAGAGGAGGTGAGGCGGGCGCTCACGTGGCGGCGAGCAGCGCATCGATCTCGGTCTTTATAAGCAATCGTACCCCTTCGTGGCGAGTTCTGCGCCGTTGTTCTCGCTCTCCTACTCAGCCACCACCAGCAGACTCACACGCACAGCAGGCAGCCAGCGGGCGTCAGCGGCGCTTCCTACACGCTCGCTTGCTTGAGCGCGGCTTCGATGTCGCGCTGGATCATCTTGGCCGCGATCGGGTGGTACAGCGTCTTGCTCTGCTGGAAGATCAGCACCGTCTCTGCGGCGCCGATGGCCTTGCACAGGTCCCGGAAGAGCGGGCGCACATACTTCATGCGGCCCTGCTCCTGCAGGAACGCGCTGATGCGTGACAGCAGCCGCGTGTCCTTGGCGCGCAGCGAGAGCGTGTACCAGCGGAAGCGCAGCTCCGCGTTCTGCGTCTTGGTCAGGTGGCGGCCGCAGAACGCGTCGATCGCGTCCAGGTGGCTGCGCGAGAAGCTCTGCTCCGCCGTCTGCTGGCTCTGGCTCACGAGCAGCGTGTCGAGCAGCAGGATCCAGAGCGTCGCCGACCATTTCTTGAGGGTGGTCGGTGACACCGCGGCCGCCCACGTCGCGGCGTCGGCGCTCGCGACGATCTGCTCGCCCAGCGTGATCGCCTGCTTCGCCAGCGTCGTGTCGAACCCGGCAGGGACCGGCGGCATGCCCGGCGTGTGGTACCACCGCTCCCAGTCGATCTGCTCGATGGCGTCGCGCTTGTCGATCGTGGTGGTGAAGTAGTCGACGAAGAACTCGCGGAACTCGGCCGACGTCAGTGTCTTGAAGCGGAAGTGGTGGATGTACGCGCGCGCGAACGCCTCGAATACGTCGTGGCCGCCGACGACGGTCGTGAGGTAGTGCAGGAAGTTGAAGCCTTTCTCGTACGGCACGGACGAGAACACGTCGTCCGGGTCCACGCCCTCGGCGTCCGGCACCAGGTGCGTGTACGGGTGCTCGGCGCCAAAGTTCTTGATCGATTCGCCGAGCGCGCGCAGCCCAATCGTGGCCTTGAGGTCGTACGCGAGCGGGTCGGCGTAGATGCGCGCGATGATCTTGCACTCGAGCCAGCGCGTCCAGCCCTCGTTGAGCCAGAAGTCGCTCCACGTGCGGTTCGTCACGAGGTTGCCCGTCCACGAGTGCGCGATCTCGTGCGCGACGACGTCCGCGAGCGACCGGTCACCAGCGAGCAGCGTCGGCGTCACGAACGTCAGACACGGGTTCTCCATGCCGCCGTACGGGAACGACGGCGGGAGGCACACGAGGTCGTAGCGCTTCCAGACGTACTCCTGGCCCGTGATCTTCTCCGCGTGCTGCAGGAACTCCTCGGTCTGCGCGAACTCGTACGCTGCCTTGGCCACGACGCTCGGTTCGCTCCACACGCGGCTGCGCGGGCTGATCTCGGCGCTCTCCATGCGGCCGGCGGCGATCGCCAGCAGGTACGACGGGATGGGCACGTCCTGCTTGAAGCGTACCACGCGCTTGCCTGCCGCGACCGCCTCAGACTGCGCGTCGCTGTCATCATCGCCTTCATCAGCGATCGCGCTCAGCAGCGCCGTGCACCACTCGGGCACCGTCACGCGCGCCGAGTACGTGAACTTGCTCGCAGGCGTGTCGGGTGCCGGCACGATGCTGCGAGCGTGGATGGCCTGGCACTGCGTGAAGAGGAACGGGTGCGTCTTGTCGGCCGTGAGCTCCGCCGGCAGCCACTGGAGTCCGCTCGACTCGGCGGTCGTGGCGTAGTGCACCGTCACCTTGGAGGCACCGAGCGTTATCGGCACCACGAGCGCACTGCCGAATGCGCCGTGCGGCTCCTTCACCTCGAAGGTCACGGGCGCGCCATCCACGAGTACGCGCTCGATGCTCAGGTGGTGCGTGTCGAGCACGAGCACGGGCACCTCGGCACTCGCGGGCGTCGACGGGGCGAAGGTGAACGCGTACTCGGCGGCACCGCGCAGCTGCTGGCCCGCGAAGTCGATCTCCACGTCCCAGTGCAGGTGCGAATACGTGATCTCGTGGAGGTTGGCGAACGAGTGGTGCGCAAGTGCGGGGGCGGCGGTGACGCACATGCTGCTGCTGCTGCTGCTGCTGACGTGGAGGTGCTTCTTGCGCTCGCTTCGGAAGGAGGATTGATGAGGCATCATTTTGATAGTGATTAAAACAATAGTGATAAAAACAAGGGTATTCATTTGGACAGTGTCGAAATTGATGTGTCGATTTCGAATAAAAGACAATGCATCGATACTGATAGTGATAGAATCAAGGTAACCATGCTGAACTGCAGACGTTAAAGAAGGAAAACACACGAGGACGACACAGTCGGTCATCTCCTGTCGCTGTAGACCCCCCCCCCTTTCATCTCCCTTCCCCAGTCCGCGAATACAGCAACAAGCCCCTCAGCGAGCATGGGCTGCTGCCGGGGCTTCAACGCGCGGCTGCTCTTCCTCATGGGCTGCGCCATGATCGAGTACATTGCGCACACGGTCGTGCTGGTGCTTGCGCCGCTCATCGCCGCGCACTTCTACCCGCAGACGCCGTTCCCGCGCCTGGGCTTCTACACGGCGCTGCTCGCGGGCTCCGGCTACCTCGGCCACGCGCTCAGCTGCCGCCTCTGGATCAACGTCGCGCGCTCGCTGCAGAGCAGCAAGGGCGTCGTGCTCTGGGGGCTCGCGGTCACGGGCGCCGGCTACTTCAGCCTGCTGCTCTGCCAGAGCCTGCTGGCCATGACGCTCGTGCGCTTCGCCACGGGGCTCTTCAGCGGCGTGCTGCCCGTCGCACTCATCGAGATCGACACCATCTGCGGGTACGCGTTGAGTTGGGGCAACAATAGGCTGCATGACGTCGCGCTGAGAACCTTGTTGTGGCGCTCTATGACAGGAACCGGCAATCCCGCTTGGCGGCGTCGACCAAGTACCTGGGTATCGGCATCGGCGCCGTCGCGACGTTTCTGCTCGTGGCGCTCGGGAACAAGCTGGCTCAGGCGGACCCGGCGTCGGACACGGGCGCGTTCCTCTACTTCTACCCGCTGGCGTTCGTGTCGGTCATCTCGTGGATCGCCGCGGTCGTCACGCTCATCGGACTGCGCGTGCATAGCCGCTCGTCGTACCTGCAGCTCGCAGGCGACGACGACGCCCACTTTGTGCAGCAGAGTCGCTCGGCGCTGGACGACTCGCCCGTGAACGCCACGAGCGCGCGGTCGCTCGAGCTCGTCAAGAGCGCGTTCGAGGAGACGTTCCGGCTTCACAACCGCGGCGCGGCGACGAAGCAGATCCTCGCGACGCCGCGGCCGCACTACCGCATGATCCGCAGCATCATCCCGCATTACTTCCACGGCTTCACGGAGGACGGGAACGTCGTGGCGTGGGACTTCCTCGGGCAGATCAAGATGGACAGGCTGCACTCGTCGGGCTTCACGACCGCCGACATCCGCGACCACTACCGCTTCTTCCTGTCGTTCGCGGTCGAGAAGCTGCTCAAGCCGACGCAGAAGATCGTGTACGTGATTGATCTCGAGGGCCTCACGCTCATGGACACGGACGAGCGCGTCGTGGAGATGGCGAGCGCGGTCATCACGGACCTGCAGAAGGAGTTCCCGGACAAGCTCAAGGCGCTCGCGGTGATCAACGCGCCAGTGTGGTTCTCGCAGGTGATGACGAAGATCAAGCCGCGCATTGCCGCCAAGAAGACGACGGACAAGATTTCGTTCTTCCGCAAGGAGACGGCCACGCAGGACCTCCTCGAACTCATCGGCGTAGACAGTCTTCCGAAGCGCTACGGCGGTCGCAACGGCGTGGAGATTGGCAAAGCCAGCCAAGAGCGTGCACTTGACGAGCTGCTCAAGAAGACCACGGGGTTGCTGGAGGAGACGATCGAGATCGTCGGCAGTCACAACCAGAGCCGCGTGCCGCGGGGACGAACCGGGAGTGTGCGCGCGAACGACGACGACGGCAGCGACGAAGAAGCGTTCTTCGACTCGCTAGAATACGGACTGCAGGACGAGTTCGAGGACGACGAGGAGATCTCGATCGTCGTGCACTCGCAGTCAAACACGAACGCAACGGAAGCAGTCTCGCGCGTGACGTCGACGGTGGCATCTCCGCAGCGTCCCAAGACTGGTGGATCGCTGTCGTCTGCTGCGTCGCCAGCAGCTGAGAAGAAGGTGCACAACGTGGAAGGCGCGAACGTGCTGAAGCTGGACCACCACTCGGCGAGCTCGGCGTCGGACGCCGAAGTCGCGATCACGCGCGAGCCGCACGCGGTCCTGATCCTGTCGTTTTACTTCGTCTGGCTGCTCGTGCAGCTGAGCTTCGATGAGCTCTTCCCGCTGTGGGTCTTCAAGGATGAGCAGACGGTGTCCAGCACTGGCACCGGGCACGTCTCGTCGGAGCTGCACCCGGTGCGCGCTGCTGTCACAGCCAACACGCTAACGCTCTCAGGCAGCCTGGCGCTCATGGCGCTGAGCGTGCTGGTGGTGCAGCTGCTCTTCTCGACGTTCTCGTCGAACGTGATGACGCCGCTGGCGACGCTGCGCCTGGGGCTGCTCTTCCAGATCCCGATCATCGGCTGCTTCCCGCTCATCGACCTGTTCAAGCTCGACCAGCTGTCGTTCGCGTGGGCGATCGTGGTCGCGGTACTGGTGGCGAAGCACCTGATGGGGGCGATCGCGATGCACGGGCTGCTGAGTCTGCTGGACAACTCGATTGCGGTCGACCGGCGTCTCGCTGTGCATCGCGCGACGCAGGTGGTCCGGTACAGCGCGCTGCTGCTGTCGAGCGCCGTGGCGCCGGCGCTCTTCGCGCTGCTGGGGTACTTCGCCAAGGGCTTCCCGTTCAACCACAGCCTGCTCTACTTCGTGCAGGCGCTCGGGCTCGTGTTCCTGCTGCTCTTCTCGTTCGCGATCCCGAGCCGCATGAACTTCCCGCAGCTCTTCGCCATGGGGAAGCGATGAGCGTAACACGTGTGGATACCTGTACAGCAAGCGAGCGAGTGAGTGGGGAGTGCGTATGGTTATTTACATGAGGGCTTGCATCCTGCGCGAGGGCCGGCCGTCTGTCTGTCTGTCTATGCTGCGTGCCTGCCCTG
Source organism: Globisporangium acanthophoron (assembly GCA_023334365.1). Taxonomy (NCBI): domain Eukaryota; phylum Oomycota; class Peronosporomycetes; order Pythiales; family Pythiaceae; genus Globisporangium; species Globisporangium acanthophoron. Next base: position 14,189 of record JAASGU010000084.1, on the reverse strand, counting down.
CCCTGAGGTATCTACAGCAAACCCTGCTTGTTCGGCTGCGCGGTCGACATGCCCGAGCTCGAGTACAGGATCAACACGGTCGCGAGCACGAGGTTGAGCACGAGGGCGAAGTAGACCTGCACGTAGAAGAGTGCGTCCCAGTAGAAGATCGCCGCGAAGTACGCCACGTAGAGCCCCACGACGTGCGCGCTGATGCCCATGAACGACGCCACGCGCACGATCCAGCTGTAGCGGCTGATGAACTGCGCGTGGTACTCGTCCTTGCACGTCACCAGCAGCGTATAGCGCGTCGTCTCGGCCTTCGCCGCCGCCTCCGTCGTGAACTTGGACTGCGCCGTGAGGTAGATCACGTAGATGCCCAGCAGGATGCTGTCGAGTGCCAGCGGATTCTTCGCCTTCGCCTCCCGGAACTCCGCGCGCACGCTCTCGACCGTCTCGCCGTCGCACTCGGACTGCGGCAGCGCGTTCTCCATGTACACGTTCTTCACCTTGTCGTACACGATCGCGTGCACCCAGAGCGACACGCCCGCGACCGTCGCGAAGAGCATGTACTGCGGGTTCCCGTACCGGTTCACGCACAGCATTCCGAGGACCGCGCAGTTCGGCGCGAGCACGAGGCCGTCCACGAAGCCGTCCAAGATACGGCCCGTGCGCGTGCCGCGCTTGCAGAGCCGCGCGACCTGTCCGTCCGCGCAATCCGAGACGATCCAGAGGAACATGAGCAGCGCTGCAACGGCGAGCGAGTGGGTCGGCTCCCACCCCAGCGGTGTGTGGAACTCCGAGTCGTAGAGGCACACCGCCGAGGCCCAGCCGAGCGCGAGCCCGAAGAGCGTGATCTGGTTCGGCGTGATCACGAACGGCAGATAGCTGATGATCACGGCGGCGAACGCGGCGAGGCGCCGATGGAAGTAGAAGTCGATGAGCTCCTCGACGTCGTACATCTTGGTACTCGTGGCGCTGTGGTAGCGCTCGAGCACGGTGAGCGCCACCTCCTTCGACTTGGTGAGCAGCGCGGCGTCCTTCTTCGCGCCTCGCTCGCCGCTCGCCTCGTCGCCGCTGCTTGAGGGCGACGATGCGCGCGACGCCGCGAAGCCCGCCGAGTTGACGCGGTGCGTGATCTTCGCGTCGGCGGGGGGCGGCGCCGTGCGCGCGTCCGTGGCGCCGTAGAGCTGCGGCTTGGGTTCGAGCGAGGAGGAGGCGTCGGAGAGCAGCGCCATCGCGGGGAAGGAGGCGGAGGTCGTCGGGAGGAGGTGGTGGTGGTGGTGGTCTTCGGGAAGTCGCTTTTTGTGGATGTGCGCGTGAAAAAGCGCTTGATTCCACCAAAAATAGCAGCCGAGTGCAGCGGCGACGGGTGCGCGTACACTGAACGGAGGTGGTGACGACGACTGCGGAGTGGGTGGGTCACGAGCCTTCGAGTCCAAACCGAAGACGCGCTTCTCGTGTGTTGCTTGGTTGGGGTGGGTGTCTGCGTGGCGCCGAGGGAAAAGCCGAAGTGACAGGTGTGTGTGTCAGTCACAGGCGCTCGCACTGATGACGTTCGATTAAGTGCGAAGGATAGACTTACCCACTAATAGAGGAAAACTTTAAACACCTCTATTGTACTTTATACTGCAATACTGTGTTGAAGAGTCCACTGAAAACCTTCTCATCCTGCATGCACACGATTACGGCGTCTCATTCTCATTCGAGAGAGTCGCCCGTGAGAACACGAGGGCGAAAGCTCTGGAAGCGTGCCAGGAGCACATGGATCGACAAACGTGCTCTCGCTTCTCAACGACGGTGTTCTCACAAACACGTTGAGTAGTCATTGATGACGCCCACGACGACGGAGTCAGCGACGCGCGCGAAGTCTCGACTTGAGTCTCGAGATCGCACCCTTCTTCTTCTTCTTCCCCTCCTCCTTGTCAACAGTGCCACCGTTGTTGTCGTTGTCAATCTCGTTGTCAGCAGGCATCGACGATGCCACCTTTGCCGACCCATTGCTGTTGCCGACATTGGTGATCTTGAGATCAATGCCAGTGCCGCTCTCGATGGTGCGCGTTCCCAGGCGGAACCAAAAGTCCTCCGTGTGGAAGAGCAACAGCGCCGCGAGCGACGCTCCCGACAGACCCATGGCTCCGACCGACCAGATCTGGATGAAAGCACGCGCCAGAAGCAATCGACCGATATGTGTCAGGTCAGCCGCGATGCAACGGGTGTCTCTCGTATTCAAACTTCATCCGATCCGCATTCGAGTCGGAGTAGTATGCACGCACCTCGTACGGTGTCTTGTTCGTCGGCTCGTCCATGAGTGCCGCGCCGAGACCGACTGCGCCACTCCACGTCGACAGCACTGCGCCAAACATCCTCACACCGTTTACCTGCGAAAGCAGTTCACTCACTCGTCAACAGCTACAGCGCCTTGATTCCTCTCCACGAGATCGGATGTCGCTCGCGCACCAGCGAGCTCGCGCACGGCCGCATCCACGCGTTCGCGAAACCGAGCACCAGTCTGCACGTAGCGCCATCCAACCAGCCAGTCAGCAAACCAGTCGGTTAGTTTCTCAGCCAAGCAATCTCGATCTCGGTCATGGCTGCGTCATGCATGTTCGTCCGTCCTCGAACGTACGACACGAGGACGCAGCTGAGACAGAGCAGAGGCGCGTTGGAGTTCACGAACGCCACCACGGACTGGCGAATACACCACCATACGACATATGCACAGCAATAGAACCGGTTAGATACGGCTTCACTCATGCTCACACTGGCATTAGGCTGCTTCACTCCCACGTCCAAACATCACAACACGCACCAGCGCAAACGGAGCTTTCGCAGCTTGCACGATGGACGCGTAGCGCAAGTCGGTCCACAGCGTCGGAACGGGAGGCGACGACTCGCAGTTGAGCTGAAACACCACCATGCTGCACACAACCCAGTAAACGCAGAGCGCAGCGAGTCCCAGTGCCATCTGTCCGAGCTGCAGCAGTGTGAAGCACGAGTCGAGTGGCACCGGGATCTTGAACGGCAGCCCTTTGAGTTCGTAGCCCACGAGGAGACACTCGAACGGGAGGAGGAGCGCGATCATAACAGGTAGCGCGGCCCACTCGCTGTACAGTCGGAGCGCCATCGAGCACGCGCCTTCCACTGGAGCGTTCGCCGACTGGGGTTTGAAGAGCGGGAAGCGCTTGAGTCCCAGCACCACCGCCACCAGTAGTCCAGTCGGCACCGCAGCTACCGCGAGGTAGAAAACCTGGTGTGAGAACTGCTCCGGCTTCAAGTGCGTCCACATTGGAAAGAGCACGAACAGTCTGAAGCACTGCACGAGACACACAGTGTTCAAGTCCTCGTCGTCATAGCAGCATCATGCAGCGAATGGCACATTATGCAATGGCGCGACCTTCGCGGTGTTCGTGGCGTCGGTGGACCACGGAACCACAGGCATGAATGCGACTGCGGTCACTTGGAGCCACAACACGACCTCCAGCGCGATCACGAGCGCTACCAGCAGGTTCTCGAGCACATGCGCGCTTCCACTCCGGAAGCAACTGCGACGCGCCGGCGACTCGTCCGGCGTCACCCACGAGCCGACGAACGCGCGCAGCACGCCGAGTCGCGTCCATCGCGTCGTGCGCTCAAAGCGCCGCGGGAACGCAAACCCATCGCGCGCGCTGTCCTCGGGGAATCGCAGCGCGGCGGTTGCGCACTCTGCGACGCGCAGCCCCACGAGCAGCAGCGCCAGCAGCAGCACAAGCGCCAGCGGCAGCTCGAAGAGCGCGTTGCCGCTGCGCCTCCCGCACTGCGCGCCGGTGTAGAGCGCGTGGCACTCGCAGCGCTGGCCGCCAGTCGCGGCGACGTCGGTCACGCACACGCCGTGCAGGCAGACGCACATGCGCTTCGGAAAAGAGCGAGAGTCAGCTTCAACGTGCTCTTGTATCGCGGAGCTACTTCGAACCACGCGATACAAGAGCGGGTGGTGCCGTCAGAAATCCTTCGCTATCAGACCAAGATGCAGCCTTCGACGCCGACCGCCGCTGCTGCGCGCCGCCGCGGCTCCTACCGCTACGTGAGTGACGAGGGCGCGCGCCGTATCCTCGAGTACAAGTACAGCGGCAGCGACGCGTCGCTTCTCTACAACCACGTGATCTCGCCGCTCGCGCAGCAGCTCGTGGACCGCGTGCTGCCGCCCAATCTCGCGCCGAATACCATCACCATTTCTGGGCTCGCGCTCGTGATCTTCGCGCACGCCTGCATGCTCTGGTGCGTAAGCTGCATGCTGGCGAATTACGGTGGAGGAGGATGCGGTGTACTATCAAGCGACTTACCAATCGTATCTCGCTCTCGCATTCGCTAGGTACGCGCCGAACATGGAGGAGGAGGCGCCGCGCTGGGTGTACGCGGTCGCGGGCGTGTCGCTCGTGCTGTACCAGATCCTGGACGTAGCGGACGGCAAGCAGGCACGCAAGACTGGCAACTCGTCGCCGCTCGGGCTGCTCTTCGACCACGGCTGCGACGCGCTCAACGTCGTCATCAGCGCCTGCACGTTCGCGTCGACGATCCAGTCTGGCGCGACGTACTGGGTGCGTGTGGTTGCTGCGATGCTGTCATCTGTTGTTTTCAGGATGTGCTAAGCTGTCTGGCTAACGGGCTGCTGCTGAATACTTTTAGTCGCTGCTCATCATGCTCGCGCCGGCGATGGTCTTCTTCATGGCAACGTGGGAGGAGTACTACACGGGGACACTCGCTCTTCCCATCATCAACGGACCGAACGAGGGGCTCGCGATCATGTACTCGCTCTACATCGCGACCGCGGTGGTCGGTCCGGCGTTCTGGACGCAGCCGAACCTCCTCTACCCGGCGCTGAACAACAACCACGTGTTCATCCTCATCACGTTCGTCGCGGCGATCGGCCAGTGCGTCGTGAGCGGTGCGTCCACTCTGTGTGTAGATGAAGTTGGAGGTCAAGCGGTGCTAACATCTCTTCCACTGACCTCGTCATTTCCACTGCGATCAGCTGTGATCGCGATCCGATCTCTGGAGCGCGCGGCGCATGATGGTGCTGCCGCGATCCTGGGTCTCACGCCGTTCGTCGCGCTTATCGGACTCTCCGGGCTCTGGGTGCTCTGGTCACCGTCAGACATTTTCACAGACCACCCTCGCCTGATCATGTGGACTGTCGGACTGCTCTTCGCCAAGGTGCGGACAGAGAGCCGCCGCCGCTGTTGTAGTTTGCCTTGATCTGGAGCTGACAAATGATTGCCACTTTGCGTCCGCAGATGGTGATGCACATGATGCTGTCCCACATGAGCGAGGAGCCGTACTGGCTGCTGCGCAAGACGTTCTTGATCCAGTTGGCTGTGTCATTCCTGCTCGTCGTCGGCGTTGTACCGTGGGTGCGTGCACTTGTTTCGTTTCCAGGAGGAGAATGGCGAGGGCTGACTTTTCACATCTTGCTGCTGCGATCTGGGTCTTGCTCGATTCGATATGCAGGGCCACGAGAAGGCGGTGGTCGAGCTGTTCTTCGTCTTGACGCTCGGCGCCTACCTCCACATGATCTACTTTGTCATCACGGAGCTCGCGACGATCCTCAACATCCACGTCTTCCGCGTCAAGCAGAACTAAGCGCGGCGGAGCGAGCCACCATGCAAAGCGTGTGCGTGATGCGTGTAAACCTTCGAGTCTATCCAGCCATTCATAGAGAATGAGGACATCCAACACGAATAAGTAGGAGAGTGGTGCAGCTGACCATTTCTCCAGCGAACCGAGGCGATTGTGTGTTGCGTGGAGAGAGTGCGGTGAGAGCTACGTCAGTGGCGTGCACTGAGTAAGAGCTCCGCAGGTGCCTCGCATGCCGAAGAGCACGCTAAACACGATTGCAGCTACGAAAGCCACCGTGACTGCTGCAGCAACCATCAGGTAGCTCTGGTGGGGTCTCCGCGGCTACCGCACACAAAACAAGGAACGCAGGTTTTGTGAGCACTACCGAACGAGTGATGGACACCACGACACGATCGCTGCTCACAACGCACCACAAGCCGGGGGTGGGACATCGGGGACTGAAGCTGGTTGACGCGTTTCTCGATCAGCTGGCACCGCTGCACCAGACCCTTCGTCGTGTCTTGCAGCTCGGTCTGGAGCTTCTCGACCGAGTCAGCGATGAGCTCCACCTGTGACCGCACCACGAATCCAGCAGATATCAGCACAGTTGACACCTCCAGCAACTGCATCACAGCTCACCTTCTCGTCGCGGAGCTTGCCATTCGCCACGAGGCTCACGATCTGCCCCTTGATCTGCGTGATCTCGATCGCGCGGTTCTCCTCCAGCACATCAGCGTCGTGGTTCCTGCGCTTGGTCTCCGACTCGAGCTCCTCCAGCTTCTCGCCTTGTATTCTGATCTCGTCAAAGACGTCTTCCTGCAGCCATCCAAGCGCCAGCAGCAGCAGCTTTAGGATGCGTGTCCTCCGACCAGTATATCAGTTGCAGAGCTTCGTCACGTAGTCCTCACCTTGATGTTCACCTGCGAGTTGGCCATCTTGCCCTGCACGATCTGCGAGAGCTGGTGGTTCAGGTGCTCGAGCGACGGGAAGATGCCGCTCGCGTGCTTGTCGAACTCCGCCTGGTTCCGCAGCAGCTCGTCCTTCTGCTGCACGAGCTGCGCAATCGTCTCCTCCATCTGCTTCACGTACCGGCGCAGTTCGACCTGCGACTGGCGTCCGCGGAAGTCCTCGTCGCCACCGACGACGAACTCCATGCTCTCGTGCAGCCCGCGCGTCGTGGGGGACTGCGCGCCTGCCAGCGCGATCGCGTCCTCATCGTCGTCGTCGTCCATGTCGTGGCCGTTGAAGTCGAGCGCCTGCTGCACAAAGTCCTTCGAGTACCCGAGGATCTTCGCCGACGTGCGCGGCGACGCTGTGCCGGGTGTGCGCGTGCGTGCCGTCGGGCTCCTCCGGCCGCCGCCGACGTGGTGCTCGAAGGAGTGCGCGACCTTCGCTTGCGGGTTCCAGCGGGTGATGACCTCGCGGCCGAGGCGCTCGTTGCGCACGTCTGAGAGCTCCGCGAGCCGCATGCGGTCGCTGCGCAGCGCCTCCTCCGTGCGCGAGAGCTCCAGCAGTCGCTCCGCCGTCTTGCTGCGCACAGGCCGCGGCGTGTGGAAGCCGTCGGGACTCGGCAGCTCGTCGTACGACTCGTCGTGGAAGCCGCCTGCTCCGCTGGAGGACGGCGGCGCCGGCGGTGGTGGTGACTCCGCGCCGCCCGCGTCCACAAAGTGCAGCGCATCGTCATCATCACCGTCGTCATCGTCGTCATCGTCGCCTCCGAGCGCCGCGCGGCCGATGAACTTCTGCAGCTCGGAGCGGTGCTTGGAGAGCATCTCGTTCATGAGCGCGTCCTCCTCCGCCTCCTTCTGCTGCTGCGCGTCCACGCTGTTGTTGTTGCTGCTGCTGCCGCGGCGGCCGCCGCTCGCGAACGCCGAGACGCTCGAGGCGGCGGTCGCGGTACGCGCGGAGGCGCTCGCGAGGTTGGCAGGAGGCTGCTGCTGCATGCGCGCTGGCATGCTCTGGCGGCTTTTCCCTTGTGCGGAAGTGGGCCGAAATGCAACCCCATAGTTTGTTCAAGTGAGAGGACTGTGGCCACAGCCACAGACTCGACGCTCATGACGCCTGACACGCGCTCGGACGGATGGCGACGCTCTCTCACGATCTCTTTGACTCTGTGTACAAACGCCGCAAGATCCAAACGCTCTCGGCCGCCTCTTCTTCCTACTCTCCGTCAAGCGATCGACAACGACGATGTTCCTAGGAAGTCGGCGGCGACGAAGTTGGTGCTGCTGCTGACTGGGAGCTGCTCGAGACGGCAGCGGCCGCAGCAGCAGCGGCGGAAGCGGCAGCCGCAGCGATCGCCTCCACGGCAGACGCCTCGGTGCCCGCGCCGATAGAAGATCCGGGGGCTCTGCCGATCGCGGTGAGAGTGACTGCGTTCTTCTCTTCCAGCGCCTCGGCGTCTGCTGCCTGCGAACTCTTCTCCTGCTGCATCTGCCGCCAGCATCGGCTATCACTCTCCGTCGCTTGAAACTCAAAGGTACGCACGCAGCAAGACCACGTACCTCGCTGTTGCTGGACGCCGCGGGGTCGAGCTGCGCGAAGAGCTCTTTGCGGAGGTTGTCGTGCGCGGGGTTGTGCTTGGTGAACCGGATCGTCGAGCCCTGTTCGTTGTTGTACACGTTCTCGAGCGACTCCTCCACGCAGCGCTCGACACGCGCGATGTACTCGTTGCCGTCTTTCTGGCGGAACCTGTCGGAAGGTTCACATCACACACACGTACACAAGCCCCAGATCAGTCTACCAGACGAAGAGCAATGATCTGCATACACATACACACTGTCAGTCAGTCACGTACAGCTCGAGTGCCGCTGGGTTCGCGACGGAGCTCGCGCTCGCAGGAAAGTCCTTCATGTAGAAGATGCTCTTGAGGTACGTGAGCACTGCGACCATGTAGTGCAGCTCCGGGTCCCACTCGGGGAACTTGGGCTTCAGATCCAGTTCGCGCGACTGCGCCTCCGCCGCAAGCACAGCAGCACATTCACATCCGCGCTCTCGCTCCGTTAGTCATACGCCTTGCAGTTGTCTCCTCTCATATCTGCAACATCACAGTCGCACCTCCGCGAACACGTAGGGGTGGAAGATGCTGGTGTTGAACACGATGCGCGGGTACGTGCCGGGTCCATTGTAGCTGTCCACGGGGAGAGAACAACAGCAAACAACCGCGTGAGTTAAGCGCAAGCAGCCGCTTTGCTGCCTGTGCCACCTCACTTGTCCGGCAGGAAGATCGTGAACTTGAAGATGCCGTTGCGGTAGAGTCCCGTGTGGATGAAGATGGTGCCGAACCACACGCGCGTCTCGTCGAAGCTCGGCAGTACGTAGATGCCGCCGGGAACGTGCTGCCGCAGGTGCTTGTACTCGATCATGAGGCCGTAGTCCTTCATGGTCTGCGAGCGGTAGCGCTGCAGCGACGACATCTGCTCGGCGCCGCTCGGCGCGCCTTCAGCCGACGACGGCGGCGGCGGCGGCGGCGGCGCTGGAGCTCTGCTGGGGCTACGCGCGTATGCACCACGTCAGTGAGAGAGGGGAGGACGAAACGTATACACTCGATATACCACGCGCGCACGTACGCGTCGCCGCCGCTCTTGTCGAAGCGCCGCAGCATGGTGGTCGCTTTCTGACTCACTTTTTCACTTTATTGGGAACGATTCGCACTTAAACGGAGCATGGCGAGCAACAGCGGTGGCATGAGCGGCATCGAGCGCTACAAGTCCGCGGGCGTGCACACGGTGGAGGGCAACCTCGCGGGCGCGCGCGCGGCGCGGCTGGCGAAGGAGCGCGACCGCCAGCAGCAGGAGTTCGAGCAGAAGAAGCACGACATCCAGCTCTCGCACCAGCGCGGTGCGCGCATTGACGCCAGCTTCGAGTCGCACCGCGACGACGACGAGACCGAGTTCAAGGCGCGTTCTGGCTGCTTTAATGGAACTTGGGTCATGCGGCTGACGTAAGCTCGTATGCATGCGGATTCGCAGCGTCAGACGGTCGGGCTCGTGACGGCCGAGGAGTTCCGGCGCAAGCGGGAGAACCTGCAGAACCGCAAGGACGCGGCGCCTGAGGAGCTCAAGTGCGTGCGGCGGTGACTACTTGCTGTTGTGACTACAGCTGACAACTGGCGGATGGTTCTTGGGTTATGCGCTGCTTGGACAGGGTGGAGGCGGCGAAGCCCAAGAAGAAGCGCAAGGCGAAGAAGCTCGGGCCGCTGTCGTTCGACGTGGACGACGACTTTGGCGATGGCGCGTCGGACGCCGAAGACGGTGAGAAGAAGCAGAAGAAGAAGGCGAAGAAAATCATCAAGAACCCGAACGTTGAGACCGACTTCCTGCCGGACAAGGACCGCGAGCAGGAGGAAGCCCGCGAGCGCGAGCGCCTGCGCGCCGAGTGGGAGGCGGAGCAGGAGCGGATAAAGAGTACGTGGTGTGGAGTGTGGAGTGTGGAGTGTGGTGATGTGGGTGTTCGAGCGACGTCACACTGTGGCACTAACGTGTACCGTGAGATACAGATGAGAACGTCACCGTGACGTACAGCTACTGGGACGGATCTGGGCATCGGCGAGAGATCACAGTGCGCCGTTGTCGCTTGCTGCTTCTGCTGCACAAGCTGTCATGACGGTGCTCGCTAACTCAGATGCAAACCTCCTCTTGTGTGCTTGACGCGACGTAGGTCCCGAAGGGGACGACGATCGGGAAGTACTTGGAGCTGGTCAAGCAGCAGCTCGTGGCTGAGTTCGCTGAGCTCCGCGGCGTCAGCTCTGACAACCTGCTCTACGTGAAGGAGGACCTGATCATCCCGCATGTACGAACTCGCCTGCTGTTGTGTGTTGTGCGCGTTCATCAACCAAGGTGTTCATTCACGCTTTGAAATGCGATGTGTGCTGCTGCAGAACTACTCGTTCTACGACTTTATCGTGACGAAAGCGCGCGGCAAGAGTGGCCCGCTTTTCCACTTCGACGTCCATGAAGACGTGCGTCTCATTAACGACGCGCGCGTGGAGAAGGACGAGTCTCACCCAGGGAAGGTTGTGGAGCGTCATTGGTACGAGAAGAACAAGCACATTTTCCCGGCGAGTCGATGGGAAGTGGTAAGTGTGATGTCTCTCGCGTTGTATTGCATGTGCTGAGGAACAACGACTAACTGCGAGCTGCTCACTGTCGATGGTGGGTCCAACAGTACGACCCGAGCGTCAAACGCGACAAGTACACGATTCACGGCGATGAAGTGAACTCGAAGAAGTAGTGGAGACGCAGCGGCAGACACTGGTAGGCAACAGAATGCGATCTCGCGCCTGCAATCAATGAGCTCTGGTGCTCAGCCGACCACATCGCAGAACCAACACGACAAGCTTGTGTCTCTCAAGAACGGTTGCCTTGTCTTCTTTTCTTCTCCCAGTCAGAGCCACATAGCCTCCGCCTGCACCATCACATGCAGTAAATCAAATCTTCAATCAATGCACACGCGTCTGAGCTGCCTCCGCCAACGAATCGACGCGGTGCTGGTAGGGAAAGAGCACAGCGCGCGCGCTTCTTCTCAACCACGAGTCTCGCACGAGCCGCCGATGTGGACCGCCTTCACCTCCACGCGCGATCGTCTTCTTCCTCCTCTTCTTCCGTCATCTATTCATCTTCGTCCGACTGAATAAACTTGGAGTACGACGTGTTCTGGCACTCGCCGTTCGCGTCGAACACAGCCTTGTAAAAGGATCCGTCCGCACCGACAACTGCGACGCCGCCACACACACAAGTGTGAGTCGACTCACCTCATAAACACTCTACACAATACACGGCAGATCTTCGCACCGATAATCGTGTTCTTCTCTGCTCCGAACGCACACACCGTCCGGGTCTCGGGGACGCGGAACTGCGCGAAGCTCCACTCCGAGCTGAAGTACGTCGGCAGAAGACCACGCATGAACGAAAATCTGGTCGAGACCGAGTCAAAGCGCAACACATTCGTGTCAAAGGGTAAGCCAGCAAGCGCGAGCCGCGGAGACACTCTCGTGTACCTGGACTTGGAGTTCTCCGTGCTCTCATCCTCAACGCCACTGCGCGGAGGACCGCTGTTCGTGTTCGAGTAGTGCGGCACAGGAATGGCAGGCGACGCTGGCGCAATCGAAGAGTGCTCGTTCGAGAACGTCCCAGTCGTGCCGGAGCCTTCCGTCGTGAGCGCAAACACGTGCACCGTCCCCTTGTCGCTCGAGCACGCGAGCAGCTGCGAGTTCGGGCTGAAGCAAATGCTGTAGATCTCCGCGCGGTCGGCACCGCGACTGTGAGGCGAAACACACAAGCCCGACAGACACGTAAGCGTGAGTCGCATGCAAACATTCTACCCGTTCAAGAAGGGAAGCGCACACCGTACCGAAGCTCCTGCATGAGCTGCCCGCTCTGCGTGTCGAAGATGCGAATCAACGTTCCCTTGTCGGACGCCGTCGCGAGCCGCGTGCCCTCCAGATTCAAGCAGATCTGAAGCACGCCCACCATCATCAGGAAGCAAATCCGGCAAAGGAGGTTGCCGGCCACTTCAACAACACGCTCGCACCTGCGAGAGCTCCGCCTCGTGAGCAGTGATCAGCGTGGTCTTGCGGAGATCGTAGAGCTCGATGCGCACGGTCCCTCGGCTCACTCCTGGGCACGCGAGCACCGTGTTCGACGTGCTAGGGCACAGCGCGCACAAACCCTTCGGGTTTGCAATCGTCTCGATGTGGTCCACGAGCTTCAAGTCCGCTGGAGAGCCACAAGAGAGCGCGAACGGCGAGGGAGTGAGCGAACAGCCGCAACACCCTCCAGCCACCGCGCGTACTTACAGAAGTTGTAGACGTAGATCTTGTTTTGTAGCACGACCACGACACTGAGCAACACGCCGTACGGTACATCGTCAGCTCCACATGCAACACACAGGCGGAGCCTTCGTCGTCAACACGACACGCGATCGCCATCAATACGCACCGGTCGCGACGCAGCTTCACCGCCTTCACTTCGCTGCGGAAGCTCAGCTCGCCGATGTTGCGACTTTGGTGATCGTCCCATATCATCACCTGCAGCGAGAACAAAGCACGCGCGCGTAACCTGTCAGCGCCCGGCTGTACGATCATCACCCACATACTATCCAGAGACCGCACCTTGTTCGGTGGGTAGCGCGGGTTGCGGCCGCCGCCCACGATCGCGAGGATGTTGCAGCGGAAGAGCATCTCAACGATGCCGATGCCACCATTCGTGAAGTCTACGCACACATAGAGAGAGACACACCCACACATACAAAGCATGAGTCTCCTCGACGCTCAGGCGTCCTCCCGCTCCTGGCATTCACGCACCGCGGTGGAACGTCTCCTTGAACGGGTCGCAGTTGAAGATCTTGAAGCCAGTGTCCGTGCCGCATGCAAAGCAGCCTGCAGTCGTGCAGCAAGCGATGAGTGGGGCGCGAAGCGAGAAGAGGGCGACGGTTCCACGAGATCCGACGCTGCGAACAGAGCAGAGAGCGCGCGGGACGCACCGCTGTCCTGGTTAAACCCGACGAAGAGCAGCTCGTTTTGCTGCTCGCGGCTGAGGTTCATGGACGACATGGCGGTGTGGACGACGAGGGTGCTTGCTGAGCTTCTACGGCGAGCTTCTTCTCGCAGGCGCTCTTCTTCTCAGGTGTTGAAAAATGACTCTTTGGAAATACAACAGGGAAAATCTCATAGTGAGATAAACCAGTCAGAACCAACAGAAGAAGAAAGCATCGAGCATAGCGAATTCAAGTCAACTCAAACTTGCAAACAAAACTCGTCGCCGCTTTTGACTTGGATTCAGTAAGAAAACGAACAGTTTGGATTCACTATTGTGGTACTTTAGCAATTTTGGCGCTTTTGGAACAAAATAAACAAATTTCATAGTACATTAATGATCGTTATTGTATTTTATATATACAATATGTCTCATATCCGAGAATGATCACATAATCGCTCAATAGCGACCATTTTTGTGAAGTGCTAGTACACTCCACGACAAAAAATGTTCGCACACACAAAGAGCATAACTCGGCAACTTGAGCGAGTTAGGTGCTAGAGTAGGATGTGGGATTCGACTGGAGAGCAAGTTTGTGCTACAGAACTCGATTCTGCTGAATCAGAGCAGCGATGAAAGGTACGGCCAGATCATCCAAGGGACCAAGTATATGCTCACAAAAACCAAGAGTTCGATTCTGCTGGCTCAGAGCAGCGAAGCAAGTGACCAACAGTACGCTCACAAAATCAATACATGAATCGAGTCTCAAGTTGAATGATCAAAATCAAGGTGTGTGTAACTCTCTCGTAGCGTCATTTGAGACACTTATTCTAGGAACGACAAGGACCGACAAATCCGGTTGACGACAAAACGCTGACGATCCGCTATCAACTTGCACAGTGAGCCCATTTTCAATGTTTGTATCCAAAGTAATACGTGTGGAAACTGACAGTTAAATAATTGATATTACAATCAAACAAGTGCTATTAAAAAAATGAGAGTTGTACAAGGTGTGCGTGTGTGTGTATCGTTTGTTTCGGGTTTGTAGTCCGTGAACATTTTGTGTTGTGTGAAAGTGTGGTTGTAGGTTGGGATATTGTGTTTGTAATGTTGATATGTGGTTGTATTGTAGGTGTCGAG
>JAASGU010000083.1:0-44706 GCA_023334365.1 Globisporangium acanthophoron | reverse complement strand
CAGTCGTGTGAAAGTAGGTATAAAGTATAACAAGTGCAAGCAAGCAAGCAAGAAGGAAGTTCGCCACCGTCTTGCTGTGGTGGTGATGCCGGCTTCTGCGATCGGAAGCACCATCGGCAGAGCAAGTACTGAAGGAGCGTGTAGATGGCAGATCGTCACGATAGCAACAGACGCACCATTTTCGAGACACGTCCCTGCAGACTCAGTGGGCAGCGCCAATCTGCGAGTTTGCTGTGAGCGTCTTTGCGCCGCCTCGTAGCGATGCAGCAACACAAGCAAGGGCGACGCGTTGCGAACTCTCAGCTACATGTCGGTTGAAACGCGAGGCAGTAGTCTCTTGTTGTGCTTCGTGGCGTTTGTATGATGTATGACTCTCTCAATGATGCACGAGCATCCATCCATCTCAAGACCCGAAGAAAGGCAACTGAATTGCGTTGTTCAGCTGCCGACCACAGCTCTCAGCACCATACTGCGTGTGTGCGCTGTTTGTTGCCTTCTTGCCAAAGACTCCGGAGTAGGTAGGAGGAGCGAGCAATATGGATGTTGTCATGACACACACACACACACACACACACACATACATACATACATACATACACGTCAAGAAAGCTTAGTGGCTTGTCGAACGTGAGAGATCGATCTCTGATGAGGGACTTGCCGATGTTAGGGCAGTTCTACCTGCCAGGCGTTCGAGGGGCTAGGAGAGGGGTCGGATGCCGCCCGCGCGACAAGCGGTTCTCGACGGCGCTCGTTCGCATGCACGCGTGCAACTTCGTGTACGGAGTTGCGGTCACGCTGTGCAGCGGCGATGAACTCGACCCGAAAGGGAGAGAAAGACGTGATCGTCAAGGCACTGGAGGAGAAGGGAGTGGAGTTGGTAGGGCCCGACTTCTATCTCGCGATCTGGAACTATGAGTACGAGAACGAGATGACCGATTACTACAGTCGTGCCTCGATGATGATGTCGACGACAAGTGCCAAGTACTGGACAACAAGGTGATGACACTCGGTCCAGTTCAGGGAAGATGAACGAGCCGAACAAGTTTGGAACTCGGAGTTGTTGTGATCCATGCGGTATGACTCGCGTATCGCGATTTGCGTGTGTGTATGTGTGTGTGTTGTTGTTGCTGTAAGGTTGGTCGGTGTTCGGTCTGTGAGGAGCACAAACTTGTATTCTGTCTTTACCAGTTGCCATCTTCCGTCCTCACAAGAGAGATCGATCAACTGCTGTGTGCGAGAGGATCCCCCAGACCTCGTTCCAGACCTCAATCATCCCAGCAGACGAGAGAAACTCGAATGTGTCTGTCAACGGAAGATCCAGCTTGCAGAGCAGATAAGGAAGATCGCGAGCAACCATGCCCAACATGCGACTTCCTAGTTCTCTCTGTGTGTGTATGTGTGTCGTTGCTGGTCTGCGTCGCGTGTGCCGACATCGCGTGGTTGAAGTCGGAGTGAAGATCACATATCCGGATCATGTGTGTCCCTTGGTTGCCCCGGCCATTCCGCAATTTGCCACGCGACGCGCAGGCGGCGAGCTAATAAGCAGCACGAAGCAAGCAAGCGCCGGCGAAGGCATGAAGCAGCAGCAGAGCATCTGGACGGCGCTCTCGCGGCAGCAGCGCAAGGCGGCGGCGGCGGTGACGGGCACCAAGCGGCTCGCAGCGGACGACGATGACGACGGGCGGGGGCCATCATCGTTACTGTCAGTAACAGCAACAGCAGCAGCAGCAACAGCAGCAACAGCAGCAACAGCGGGTGATGACAGCGACGTCATCGTCGCCAAGAAGAAGCGGCGCACGGCGCCTGCTCTGGACGCGTCGAACGCGGGTACAGTGACCGACAGCGAGCTCTTCTCCTCCCAGGAGGACGCCGCGGATCGCTCGGACACTCATGCGTTTCTGTCCCAAGCGACGACGAGCGGCTCTCGCGCGGCGAAGAGAGTGGGTGAGCGGAGCTACTGGCGCGTCGGCTCGAAAAGCGAGTTGAGCGTGTGCGGTGACGGCGATGAGCTGGACGAGCTGGAGATCCGACTCAGTCAGCACTTGGTGACGCCGGAGAAGCCGGCAATGCGCGTGAAGCAGCTCGCGGCGGAGGCGACGAGTACGTTCTCGCCGAGAACCGCGAGGATCCCACTACACGAGAAGAAGAAGGTGTGCGGGTGTGCATGAAAGAGTAGATGCACGTGTCATAACTGTGAGGAGTAACACTGACACCGGGCGGCGATCGATCCCTCAAACAGATCAAGGACGATATCCACGGCTTGATTGAGTTCGAGCCGATCTGCATGCGGATCATCGACACGCTGCAGGTTCGTGGCTCATGCAAATGCTTTCGCTAGCTCCTATAGGCTCACAAGGACCACTGACTCACCATCGCGCTCTATTCAGTTCCAGCGCCTTCGCTACCTGCACCAGCTTGGAGCTGCAAACTTCGTATACATCGGAGCGACGCACTCGCGGTTCGAGCACTGCCTCGGCGTCGCGTTTCTCGCCGAGAAGATGGTGGAGAGCATTCGGTTCCACCAGCCGTGGCTCAAGATCACCGATACGGATGTCTTGTGCATCAAGATCGCCGGACTCTGTCACGACCTTGGCCACGGTCCGTTCAGCCACGTGTTTGACGGTATCTTCATCAAGGCATTGAAGCGGCATCGACTCGTCGACGGGTCCATCGACTGGACGCACGAGAGAGGCTCGCTGGACATGCTGGACCACCTCCTCGCGTCCAACCGGATCGACGTTGAAGAGTACGGACTGAGTGCGCAAGATCTCGCGTTTGTCAAGGAGCTGATCTATGGCGGTCCGCTTCCTGGGAGCGATAGCACTCTGCGCGGTCGCCCAGCTCCGGATCAGCAGTTTCTCTACGACTTCGTGAACAACGCGCAGAGCGGGCTGGACGTGGACAAGCTGGATTACTTCCTACGTGACGCCACGCACGCCGGTGTGAAATCGTGTTGCGACGCGGACTTGCTGATCCAGAACGCGAGAGTGCTGATGGATCACGAGACCGGCAAGCTGTCGGTGTGTTTCCCGGAGAAGTTGGCTTGCCAGGTCATGCGGGCGTTCCACACACGCTTCGAGCTGCACCAGTCGGTGTACCAGCACAAGACCGTCCGGGCGATCGAGTATATGATCTGCGACATCTTCCTCGCTGCGAACGACCACCTGAAGATCAAGCGCTCGCGGATATCGGACATCGTGTCGAGCATGGAGGCGTACCAGCATCTGGACGACCGAGTGATGGCGAGAGTGCAGGAGAGCGACGGGCCCGAGCTCGCAGACGCCCGGCGAATTCTGAACCGCATCTTCTCCAAGCCGTACTACGATTACGTCGGGAAGACTCTGGTGACCGACCATTCGAGACACAAGAGCGAGGAGATGCTGATGAACGAGATTCTGAGCTGCTCGAGCAAGCGATCCTTGGTCCACGAGAAGCGCGATATCATCGTCGAGTTCATGCGCATCCACTTCGGGAAAGGAGACCAGGATCCGCTGCAGCACGTCCGGTTCTACTCGAAGAACGCGAATGCGGGCGACATCTGCTACCGGATCCCAGCAGAGGCGTACGAGATGCACAGCCCGAAGACGTTCCAAGAGCACTCGATCCGCGTTTTCGTCAAGCAGCCTCGACTGGTGTGTTGGCGAAAGCGTGGCAGGATCTCATTGTCGGTGTGCAGATAACTAACATGTGGCTGGTGTTGGTGTGTGTGCAGCTCGCTCCTGTGCGCGAAGCGTTCGAGGCGTGGAGCCGCAAGTTCAACGGATCTCACGTGTTTCCTCTGTCGACCGCTTGCAGCAATCGATCCGCCGACAGGATTCCTCAAGCCAACTAGTTCAGATCCTTCAATGGCACAGCCTCGATTACGTCAGCACCAGCGCACGAGGCGCACCAAACTCGCTTTCCCCAATCGATGCATGCAGCAGATGCTCCCACTTCCCGACCGACACACAACGACACGCGCGAGGGCTTTCTACGCCTTCGCGATCGCGGCAGCCGCGAGCGCAGCAGCCACTTTGCCCTCGAGCAGCGCAAGATCATCCGGCTGAGGCGTCGCGATCTGCTCCAACAACACCACGACGGTGAGAGATCCACCAACGACACAACCAAGTTTGCTCGCAACACACACGCGCGCACCTCCGAGGGAACCTCGTACACGTAGGACTTGCCGTCCGCATCGCCGATGATGAGGCTCTTGCCGTCTGCCGCCCACCGGATCTTGTTGAGCGCCTTGCTACCGATCTTCGCCTCAACCACAGGCACCTCCGTGTCACGTATGATGTTCCAGATGCTCACAGTCCCGCTCCCGTCTGCGACCGCGAACAGCGCTGGGTGGATGGACGACCACCGCACATCGCAAATGTACTCGCTCGACGGCTCGAACGAGAGCACAGGCTCGTGGTGCGGGTGCTCCGTGCTCCAGAGCTTCACCATCGAGTCCAGTGACGCCGTCAGCAACAGCCCGTCTCGGTGGCCGGGGAGGAGCGGGTTGAAGTGCATCGCAGTCACCGGACCGAAGTGCGAGCCCTCCTTCGAGACTGCGTTCACGATCACCTCGCGCGCGACGCCCGAGGCGTTGAAGCCTCCCTTCGCCTGCTTGTCTGCCGCCAGCGCATCGATGCCGCTGCTCGAGTCGCTCACACTGGCACCAGCAGTTCCCTTCGCTGTCTTCTGCTGGTCCAGCTTCGTCGCGTACAGCTTGCCGGCCTCCGTACCGATGTACAGCTCCTTGTTCTCCTTGCGGTGGATCGCGAAAGACGTGACCGACGCCTCAACCTTCTTGTCGGTCGAGATGTTCACCGACGTGTAGTTCGACACGATCGAGAGTGCGATGCGCAGGTCGAGCATGTCGATTGGCTGCTGCATCTGGTCGACGTCCCAGATGCAAACGCGGCCGTCAGTGCTCGCCGAGATCAACCTGCAGCGACGCGCGACAGACACAGAACAAGCACACACACCAAGCGTGAGTCTCATACCTACCACCACCGCACACGCACTGACATATGCATGACCACGCACTGGTAGGCGCTCTTCGTGCCGACGACAGACATCGAGTAGATCGGATGCGTGTGGCAGCACGACGACAGCGACGTCTTCTGCACGGGCGCCGACTTGGCGCGCGTGTCCCACACGACGATCTGCCCCGAGTACGTTCCGCCGAAGATCAGGTGGCGGTCGAATGGGTTGAAGCACGCACTCGTGACCTGCGAGTGGCACGTGAACTTGTACTCTGGGCGCGTCGGCAGCGCCGTGGACCAGAGCAGCACCACGCCCTCCGTGATCAGCGACGTGTCCGTGAGCGCCGCGGCCGCCGAGTTGCCCATCGTGTCCCACTCCTTCGTCGTTGAGATCTCCTTGTCGTCCTCGTCGAGAAAGTCGCGCGCCGTGTACGACACGAGCATGAGCTCCGGATAGAACGGTGAGAGGTCGATGTCGGTCACGGCGCGGTGCTTGGTCCACTTGTCGTCCGCGAACGTGAACTGCTGTTTGAGCGTCTCGGTCGCGTCCTCCGTGAGCAAGTCGGTCTCGACGGTGGCGCCGTAGTCCACCATGAAGTCGTACTTGGTCGTGCTCGTGAGCGCGCGCTCGATGATGCGCGACGCCTTCGTGAGGAACGCTTCCATGCTGTCGGACTGGAGGATCTGCTTCTTCTCTTCTTGCGAGAGCGCGGGCGCCGAGTCTTCCGCCGACGTCATCTCCGTGTCGATCATCAGCGTGCGACGAGGAGACCCAGGCTGCGCGGCGCTCTCGCGCGTCTTGACGGGCGAGCCGGAGACGTCCACCTCCATGTCATCGACTGCCGCCTGGGTGAGAGTAAGGGACACAGCGATATTCATTCAGTACCATAACACCACCAGCACCAGCACCGCCTCCTGCTAACAGCAGCAGCCAACGCACATCGCGGACGAAGATCTCGTGCTCGAGCGTGATGTCCGTCTCTGTGTGCTTGGTGTACGTCTCTACGAGCGTCGGCTGGATGTGGGTCTCCGCCACGTTCGCCACCTGCCGAGCGAGCGTCAGTTTCCTCCTGCGAGATCTTCCCCCCACTCCTCCCGCGTCACCTCCGCACCGTCGAGAGCGCCGAGAGCTTCTCCGCGAGCGAGAGTGCGGGCGGCGCCGCCTGCTGCTGCTGCGCGGCCTTGGCGGCGTCCGCGTCCGCGTCAGCGGTCTTGAGCAGGTTCTGGATGAAGTCGTCGAACTTGTGCTCCTGCTCGTCGGCGGCGCGCGCTGCCGAGTCGGCGGCCGGCGTCGTCGTCTCCTCCGTTCTGTTGTTGTACACCAGCGTTAAGCGAGATAAGGGGGGAGAGGAGACAGCGAGCATGAGAAGGCGACGCACCGCACGGCCGCCTTGCGCTTGCGGATCTCCTCGAGCTTGCGGCGCTTGGCCTCGAGCTCCGCCGCGTGCTTGGCGCGCACCGAGTCCATGCTTATTATCCGGGCGATTTTCAGTATGACAAATTCTA
Organism: Globisporangium acanthophoron; assembly: GCA_023334365.1. NCBI lineage: Eukaryota > Oomycota > Peronosporomycetes > Pythiales > Pythiaceae > Globisporangium > Globisporangium acanthophoron. Next base: position 38,245 of record JAASGU010000083.1, on the reverse strand, counting down.
CCGCAGTTACTGTATCTATGATACCTACCACAAGTATCAAGATACTTTTTCTGTTCTCAAGATGCCGACCTCCGACGTGCTCATGTGCGCCGCCGTGGCGCTCGCGACGTCGCTCGCCGTCCACGTGACGCTCCTCCACTACCAGCGCCAGCAGCAGCAGAAGAAGCAGCAACCACAAGCGCCTGCAACTGCGAATCCCCCAAAGCAACAACCTGTCGCCACGCCTCCACCTCCTCTCGAGCACGTCGACCTCCGCAGCCTCCCGCCCGACCTCGTGCCCACCTGTCTGCGCGTCGACGCGTTCGTGGCGCCCGAGCACCAGGCAGCGTTCGCGCACGCGGCGCTCTTCCGCGGCTGCGCGCACGTTTTCGCGACGCTGGACGCCATCCACGCCTACGCGCTGCGCTTCTTCGAGGAGAGCGAGTGGCTGCGCGCGTCCGACGTCAACGCGCACATCACGGTGCTCCAGTCGTCCATGCAGCGCGGACCCGACGGCCGCTGCCTTGATGACTCGGACGACGACGGCGCCAGCGATAACGACGACGACGCTGACTGTCGCGCGTCGACCTCCCACCGACGCAACCGCTCGCAGTGGCGCCTGCCCGAGTGCGTCGACCCGACCGACGACACGGAGATCCTGCTCTTCCCGGGCGTCAACCCGCTCACGTTTGCTCCCGACAAGATCGTCAACCTCCCATCGCCTCCGGAGAACTCACTTAGCAGTAGCAACAACCGCACAGGGAAGACGCCGCTAGCGTCACCACGCGTCCACCACTCGCCCACAGGACGGCGCTACTCGTACGGCCGAGCGTCCTTCTCGGCGGAAGCTGCGGAGGTCGAGGAGGTTCGGCCGCCGAAGAAGCAGATCGTGATTCTTCCTGGCGCAGTGGTGCTCGGCGGCACGTTCGACGTGTCGGACGGGTCCGTGTACATCGGCAAGAACGTGCGCATCGAGCCGAACGTGTTCATCAAGGGACCCGCGATCATTGGCGACGGGAGCACGCTCCGCAGCGGTGCGTACATTCGCGGCGACGTGATCACCGGGCAGGGCGTCGTGCTGCGGGGGGAGCTCAAGAACGCGCTCCTGCTGGACCACGCCGAGCTCTGCCACCCAGGCTACTGTGGCGACAGCATCTGCGGGTTCCGCAGCCACTTTGGGAACCAGGTCACGACCGCGAACCTCAATCTGTTCTCCAGCTCGTCGTCCGGGAATCTGACGATCGACGTGGACGGCAAGCGGTACGACACTGGCCGCAGGAAGATCGGCGTGATTCTCGGAGACCACAGCCAGCTCGGCTGCTCTGCAGTGACGGATCCGTGCACGCTGCTGCTGCCGAACACAGTCGCGTACCCCTTGTCGCGTCTGCGCAAGGGCGTCTACGGGCCGAACCAGATCATCAAGAACAAGCCCATGGAGCACGGGGTCCTGGAGATCGCGCCGCTGCGTCAAGCAAGCGACTGACTGAGATGCGACCAACGCGAACGAGAGAGCGCTTGTCCGTAGTTCGCTTGTACTGCTCTGTCTGCCTTCAGTCACTCGCCTTGCCTGCTTGGAGGAGGTGACTCACAGCATCCTCGAGAGCGCGCACTTGCTGAACCAGCCGCGTGATCTCCTGTGCCTGCTGCTCCATGGTGAGTCGCATGCTCTCGACCATGGCAGGTGTGACAGACGGAGTTCGAAGTGGCAAAGCTCGGACGCTGCGCAGCCCTCGCCGCTTTCGACAGGCGTATCCTCGCCACAAGCTCTACGTGCACGAATGTGGGCGAAGGAGACTTCGTCAGCACCTGCAGCGTCGCTCGTTCATCAAGCGCATACAGACCAGCGTACCTGGAAGCAAACCACCGCCTTCTCTATCCTGTAGCCGAGATACCGCCGAGTGCGAGCCGCGTCATTCCAGAGCTGCACCATCGCGCGCTCCTGAACCACGCACACTTGCTGGATCTGCTTCACGTCACTGCTCATGCGAGCGAGTGCGCCGACGAGTTTGGTGGCGATGCGACTCGGAGTCCGTTCGTGTGCGCTCGTCACGCTCCGAGAGAATCGCGAGTACGAACGCAGCGCTGCGTCTCGGAACTCGAGCTCGCTTCTCCACGCTCGCTGGATGCGACTCGCCGCGTTCTGCAGCTGTGACCACCGACGCAGTCTGCGTCGAACGAGGAACCCGCGAACGCAGCGCTGCAAGGTCTGGGCGTAGAGATGCCAGACTGCTGTCGCCTTGTCCGCTGCTAATACGCTGATCAGATGCTGGAGAACACCAGGCAGACATTGCGCGTGACGGAACGCGTACATCTCGCGCCACTTGAGTCGCCTCTCGCACACTCTGGCGGCGATCGCTCGACGCAAGCGCAGGTGCCGCTGCCACTCTTGGATGCGCCTCGCTGCCGCGTCGCGAGCCGCTTGCTCGCGCTTGATCCACACCTACGCGCATCAACATGGTGTCGGAACACGAACACTGTGCAGCGAGGTTCTCGTAAACGCACCTTCATGTACTTGCGCATCGTGGCGATCTGCTCGCTCAGAGCTTTGACTTGTCCGGCAAAGTGTGGAGAGTCGTTCATCGCTGCTGCAGACTCGCGAGACGCTTCAGTTGCTGTGTTGAGCATCTTTGCTGTTGCCAACGGCGTTGTGGCCGGAACAGGTGTGTCGAGCCTGTCGTGGGTTTTGTTCGCTGCAGATGCTGTAGCAATCGGTGGCGACGGAGGTGATGGAGGAGGAGGGGGAGGCAGCGACTGTGTGCTCTGTCGCGTATGCTTTGCAGTATCGTCGTTTGAAGCATGTCTCGCTACGACTGCGGCGGCCAGCAGCATCGGTGAAGGCGAATCGCTGGCTGTTGCAGTGACCGAAGGCTCTCCGCTGACCTTCGTAGGCGCTTCGGTGCTCGGCATCTCGCGCTGGAGCCTGATCTTCTCCTTCTCTTGCTGCGCTCTTCGTTCTTCCGTGATGCGCTTCCACATCTCCATCTTGCTCTCCTTCGAGAGCGCAGCCGCCGCGCTCGAAGCACTGTTAGCCGTACCGTCTTGTGCAGTTGGATGCGATGGTGTTGCTGGATACTGTTGGCCTCGATTGTCGACAGTCGAGTGCGAGGCGTTCGTCGGAGGTATCGGTGGTGACGGCGGCGGTATCGCTGCTCCGAATGTGAGCGCAGGGTCGGGAGGCTGCGGCAGCATCAGCTCCTCCACCTTGAAGCGACTCGACTGGATCATGGATGCCAGCACCGCTTTGCCGGTCATCGGTGCGACATCGTCGCTCTGGAGGGCAATAGTTCCGGTCTTGAGGAACTCTGCCAGCGCTTCTTCGTTCCGCTGAAGGACAGCAAAACGAACTGCTGCGATCGTCGGTTGCGGGACTTGGAACAGCTCTCGCTTCGCCTGCAAGACGAACGGATCGGTGTCGTTCTTTCCCCCTGCACCACCTCCGAGGATCAGAGAGGGGAAGAGGTTCGCGAGGATGTACTCGAGCTTGCCTCCGCTCTTCATGGCCTGGGCGACGCCGACGTTGCCCTCGACACTGAGACTCTGGAGTTTGGCCAAGCGCGTGCCGAGTGCCGCAACGCCGCAGAGCTGAGGAAGTGAATGTGGCTCACATTGTTAGCCATCTTGAACAGGAACGAATGAGCGTGGTGGCACCTCAATGGAAGCGAGCTGCGTACCTCGTGGATCTGGTTCTTCGCGATCGACAGCCTACGCAGGCTCTCTGGGAACAACTCAGGCACATCTGAAGGCGCGAAGGCTTCCAAGAGGTTGCTCGAGAGATCCAGCGACTGCGGGGGTCCGTCAGTCGCCACCCGAACAGCATTACAGTGCCTAGCTGCTAACAAGAGCTAGCGCACCTCGAGTGTGGCCATGTCGCCGAGTCGCGGCCACTTGGTGACGTTGTTGTACGACGCGTCGAGTGCCATGAGCTCTTGGCAGTTCCTCAGTCCGTCGAGCTGCACGATGCTGTTCTCCGCCACGCTGAGTACACGGAGACTTGGGAGCGACGCGAGCACGTCGACGGATGTGAGGTTGTTGCGCGAGAGGTTTAGGCTCTCGAGTCGCATGAGAGCCTGGATACCCTCCAGTGACACGAGCTTGTTGCTCGAGAGATCGAGCTTCGAGTAGTAGCAGCAGTATCGTGTCAGTGCGTAGGCGTTAGAATTTGAACATGCAGCAGAGTTCACGAGATCGCGCCGGACTCACCTGCGCCACGTGCTGGAAGCGACCAATGGCGTGCACCTCGATGATGCGGTTCTGCGCCAGGCTGAGCGCGTACTCGTACTCGACGTCGTCGTCACCGTCGGCGCTATGCTCCACCTGCTGTACGATGTCGTCCGAGACCTGAGTGAGGCTCGTGATAGCTTGGCGCGAGAGGTCGAAGCGGTCCATCGCGGTGGCGACGACTCTCGCGATGGCGTCCACTCAACGTGCAGTGACCTCTCGACTTGTTAGAGACAGTGTCTTCAGCCGACCTGCAGGCAACACTTTGAAGAGAGCGATGCAACAAGGTCGTGCGCATGACACCGTGCGATTCGGATGTGAGGATACACTTCGATCTCTCAAGCGCGTCACTCTCTGTCTCTGCTGCTGCTGAACTAGTAGAACTCGTCGTCGACGCGGTTGAGCTCGTCGCGCACCTTGTTGATCTCGCCCAAGTGCTTCTCCTTGATGGTGATGACCTCGGCGATGCGTGAGCGGTTCCTCGCCCACTCGCTGTCTTTCGCAGTCTTGATGATGTCGGCGATCTTGGCGAGACTCTGCTCACGCATGACATCTTCCTGGGCGAGCAGCTTCCCGATATGGATGTCGTGCGAGCCGTTGATCGCGTTGTTGAGCGCGTCGCGGTCGTTCAGGATCGCGCGACACTCGTCCGTGAGGAAGTCGTCGTCCTCGCCGTCCTCCGACGCCATGCGCTCCAGCAGCGAGACTGCGAGCTGGCTCACGTTGTCGAAGAAGCTGTTCTCGAGCACTTCGATGGTGCGGAAGTGCTCCGTCGCAATCTCGCGAGCCGCCGCGCCGATCGCTTCGATCGCCACTTCCATGCTTGAGGCCAGCTCCTGCGCCGTCTCGACCAAGTCTGACTCGAGATTCATGAGCTCACAGTGGAGCTTCTCGGCGGACGCCTTCGCGTCGCTCAGAAGTTGCTGTCCCGCCGCTGAAGCTTCGTTGTTCTCGTTCGCTTGCGCAGCGCTCGCTTGCTTGAGAAGTTGCTTCGCTATGCGGCGGTGGCTCTCGATCGCGAGGATACTGGCCTCTTGGGCTTCTAGCTGCACTTTCTCGTACTTGGACGTGAAGAGATCCACTTCCTTCGTCATCGTACTGTGCTTCTCGAGCAGCACCGCCTTCACGTCTTCCGTCGCTGCCTTCGCCTTCTCGTTGTAATCATCGATGATGTTGCGCAGTCCTGGCAGCACCTCGATCTTGCTCATCTCGGTGTCTTCCTTGAACATGTCGGAGAGCAGCGTCTGTTTGTGCGTGTGTTCCAGTGAGCAGTACCACAAGCCACCGTGGCGTCAGTTCGCCAGAGGCAGGAAGCGAGAGAGAGAAAGAGAGAGACCCCCTCAGCAGATCCGCTGAACGAACCTCTAGAGTGATGACATTCGCGTCCTTGAGCATTGCGAGGTACTTGAGCTGCTCGGCTTCGCGCGCGAGTGCCGCGTCTTCGATGGCTTTGACCTCCTTCATCTCCTCCAGTTCGTCTTGGTACTGCTCGCGCGCCTGTAGCGCTTCGTTCGAGTCGACGAGCGCATAGTCCAAGTACTGGAGCTTGTCGAGATGGGCGAGAAGGAACCTGCACGCAGCAGTGAAGCGTGTGAGGAGGAGCTCTGCAAGATCTCTCTAGCTAGCGCTTCGCCAGACACACTCTCACGGTCGATACTCTGGATCCGAGCAGACCGGATTGCCCGCCAAGTTGAGCACGCGAAGACTGTCGAGGCACTTGAGGTACAGCAGCCCGTCGGTGGTCGTGAGCGAGTTGTTCCCGACCGAGAGCACCTGGAGCTTCTTGAGCGCGTCCAGGTTCTCGAGCTTCGTGATGCAGTTGTTGTAGAGACTCAGATCCGTGAGCCGCACGAGCGTGTCGAGTCCCTTGATCGCCGCGATGTTGTTGAATGATAAGTCGAGCCACTCAAGGTGCACAAGGTGGGCAATGCCGTCGATGTCCTGAATCACGTTGTTGTCGAGCTGGAGCTTGACGAGGTTGCGTAGCGTCTCGAGGTTTTCCATCTTAAAGATGTTCTGGAACGAGAGCGAGAGTGTCTGCAGCCGGATGAAGTCGACGGTCTGGTCGCCCTCGTTGATCGCGTTCGTGTTCGTCGGGTCCACGTCGGCGCACGCGACTTTGCGGATGAGCTCGTCGCTGATCACGGCCACCTCCGGGTGGCGCACGCCCAGGCGATGCATCTCGACCCGCGTCGTCGATCTCGAGTTTGTTGCCGCTCTTCCGTTACTGTCGAATACATGAATGACCCTCTATAACCCTACTTGACATGAAGAGTTATACAGGTGTGCCCATAGCCCATCAGCACGAGCACGAGAGCCATTGCATCACGGTTGTTTGTACAAGGTTCGTGTTCACCAACCAGATCGTCAAGGCTCTACAGAGTAAGGCTGGAGTCAGTTCTGTACGCTCTCGAGAGCTCACAGCGACGCTTTCGGGGACTGCGATGTCGTCTTGGTCGTCGTCGTCGAGGTCGTGGTCACAGTCTTTGTGACAAAGACCTTGAGCTCGCCCTTGGCAGCAGTGGCTGTCGACTCGCCCGCCTTCACCTCCGTCTTGCTGACCGTCGTCTTGCCCTTGGTTGTCGGAGACGTCGCCTCGTACACCTGGTGCTTGTACTTGGTGTCGAACGCGTCGTCGCGCTTCTCCTCCTCTGTCTCGCTGTCGCTCACGTCGATCTCGTGCACGTTGACAGCGCGGAGAACTGACGGCGGCTTCTTGAGTGGCACGAGTGCCGGGTGCTTGTTCTCAGTCGTCGAGAGCTCCACCGAGATCCCGGACGACGCGACGTCGAGCTCGGACTTGCTAATGTCGACGCTGACAGCCGTCTGCTTGAGCTCCACCGCCGCCGGCGCCATGGAGGCGACCGTCGCAGACTCGTGGAGTCGGCGAAGCGCTCGCTGTGGATACAAACAGAGAACGACATGGTTAGCATTCCTCTTGAAGAGATGCACTGGCGATGCCCGCTGGCTAGTACCTGGAACGCGCGGAACTTCCGCGTGACGTGGTTCGCGACCAGCACTGAGAGCATCGGGTAAAGGATCGCGCACGAAATGGCGATGTAGAGGCACGCGCCCATGCCCCAGCACTTGCGGCCGGTCGCATTCTCGGCGCAGCGGTTGTACTGATCCTTGTAGTACGCCGAGCCGATGATGACGCGGAAGACGAAGACGTACCAGACGGCCGCCACGACGAGGAAGCCGAGTCCGCAGCCAATGCAAAGCTGCATGAGGTAGTGGTCCACGACCGTGCGGCGCGCGCTCGTAACGAGCAGCACGGCCCATACGGCGATGAGCAGCGCGAGCCCCGAGAGCAGCGAGAGCACGACCTGCAGGAACTTGATCGCCGGTCCGCAGTACACGTCGCGCACCTGGCAGAACTGCTTGTGCAGCTCGCCGATCGCGTTCGCGCAGAACGGCGCGTCCGCCGCGCTGGTGGTGAGGAGAGCAGGGGCCGTTAAGGGGCATGTACCACTGCAGCGTCGTCGCCGCACCTCACGGAACGCACCACTGGTCGGCGAACGAGTGCGCCGCGCTCTGCTGCGCCGGGATCCAGAGCGAGTTGCTCGGGTCGTAGGCGGCGTCGCCCACGTGCTCCGTGTAGTTGAGCCACAGGCCGATGCCCTGGGCATACGAGGCGCCGCCGCCAGCGCGCCGTCCGCTCTGCGTGACCCAGAAGGGCGTGAGAGTCGCGTACCACGTGAGTGCTGCCAGCGCCGCCGCTAGCGCCACGACTGCGAGAGTGTGGAGAGAGGTGAGTGGGGTAGTCGGCATAGAGAGGAGAGTCAAGGACGAGCAAGCGCACCGACGACCGGGAGCAAGCCCTTCATGGCCGCTGTAGAAGATGTGATATGAGTAACCCACGTCAGGAACGCACATGTCGGTAACGGAAGGGATACACTAATGGGTTAAACGAGAAAATATATACAGACACATCGGGTTTACCAACATGAACAAACATTAAGAATGAAGGAACATTGAGATAATTATTTCTTTAAAAAAGAGATAGTGCTGAAACTAAGGGAGTGGGTGTAAATTGTATTCAGTGCGCCTCTCAACAAACTCTCTCAACAACAAGCGTAAGCCAAGCGAAGAGGAAGGAGAAGGCGAAGAAGCGCGCGCGTGATCTCTCTCTCCTCATGTACGACGGCGGTCGCTACGGCGGCGGCGCGCCGGCGTCCCCCAAGTCGTCGTTCGGCTCCTCGGACACCGGCACGGACGCCGACGCGCACATCCTGCAGGCGTCGCCCTCACTACGACGCGGCCCACCCGGCGGCGACTCGCTCACGACGTGCTTCTCGTCGTCCACGCGCTGGTTCCAGCTCGTGATGTTCGTGGCGTTCGCCGTGGCGCTTGGCTTCGCGCTCTCGAGCGAGTACGCGAACCTCTCGCCCGGACTCATCTGGGGCGCCGTGCTCTCGAGCTTCTCCGTGTTCTTCGTCATCCTCTCGTACGCGAGCGTGCCCGGCTACCGGCAGCACCCGAACCCGCTCGTGTTCTGGCGCACGATCGCTGACGCGTTCTTCGTGCTGCAGCTGCTCACGCAGCAGTTCGCACGCTGCCTCTTCTACGACTGCACGTCGCTCTGCAGCGACACGAACCCGCAGTGCGGCTGCTCGCAGAGCGCCGGCGCCGGCCCGGCGTGCGACGCCTTCGCGGGCCTCTTCGAGTTCTCGCTCATCGCCGCCGAGTGCTGGTTCTTCTGCATGACGCTCAACCTGCTCGTGAGCCTCACGAACCCGTTCACGGACTTCAAGCGCAACACGCGCTTCTTCCACGTCTTCTGCTGGGGCATGGGGCTCATCATGGGCCTCGTGCTCATGAACACCGAGGACTGGGCCGGCTACTCCGACCTCGGGGTCTGCTGGACCAACGCGCTCAAGAACCTCCCACCGCGCGACATCAGCCAGTGCGCCGCGAGCGCCAAGGTCATCGAGAACTTCTCCGGCGAGAGCTACAAGACGGTGCGCGCCAACATCATCAGCTGGGCGTTCTTCTACGTCTGGATGGGGCTCTTCCTCGTCTGCAGCATCGTCGTGTGGCTTTGGGCGTGGAAGCGCCTGAGCGAGGGCATGCCCGAGACCTACGCCGTGCGCGTGCAGTCGATCAACCGCGCGCGCTTCAACGTGCTCGCCGTCACCTTCTACTGGCTTATCGTTGGCAGCGTCTACCTCGCCTTCCTCTCGCGCGAGAACAAGTCGCGGAAGGACAACATCAGCGAGCTACTCAACTTCCTCATCGCCGGCAAGGGCTACGTCGACCTCGTCATCTGGTTCGCGCTCAACGACTTCCGCGTCTCGCACTTCACCAAGTGCCTCTCGGACAGTCCCGAGGAAGTCGACGTGGACCTGAACCCGCAGGTGAATGCTGCGTTGCGCCGCGAAGTGCTCTTCTACACTACGTCTGGCATCATCCAGGCAGTGCAGGCAGCAGAGCGCCTCCCGGCGTCGCAGCGCATCCAGCACTTGGCATTGCTCCCGCAGACGAAGAGCTCAAACGGGAGCATCCAGGCGGGCAACAACTACATGCGGCAGAACTCGGAGGACCCAGGAAGTGCAGCGTTCAACGAGAACATGCGCGTCTCGTCCAAGACGTCGGAGCGCACCAAGACGTTCCACGACTACGAGCCGCATGCGTTCAAGAAGATCCGTGAGCGCTTCGGCGTGAACAACGAGGCGTACCTGCAGTCGCTGTCGGCGACGGCGAAGGAGCGGCTGAGCGAAGGTGCGAGTGGAGCGTTCATGTTCTTCTCGGCGGACGGCTCGCTTATCGTCAAGAGTACGAGCAAGGAGGAGACGACGTTCCTGCGCAGCATCGCGCAGCAGTACGCGGACTACCTGTGCTCGAAGCCGAACTCGTTGCTCACGCGCTTCTACGGCTGCCACTGCTTGGAGCTGTACGGGAAGCAGTTTTCGTTCATCGTGATGGCGAACCTGTTCGACACGGACCAGGTGATCCACTCCCGTTTTGACATCAAGGGATCGTGGGTGAACCGCCACGGCGACCTACCGAAGCGCGGCAAGAAGGTGACGTGCCGCCACTGCAACAGCAAGTACGTGTACCAGGGGTCGTCGCCGGACAGTCTGAGCTGCCCGTCGCGTCTGGGCGGCCACGAGCCGAATGTCGTGCTCAAGGACTCGGATCTGACGCAGAAGCTGAAGCTCGATCGCGACGTCTCGCTGCAGCTGTACAAGCAGCTATGTGCGGACAGCGACCTGCTGTGCTCGTTCGGGATCATGGACTACTCGCTACTCATGGGAATCAACGAGGTGGAGTACGTCGTGGACGAAGGCGGGAGCTTCGAAGACGCGCTGCCATCACCAGTCAACATCGGTGTGAAGAACCACCATGGCGAGCCGAGCTTCAACCCGTTCTCGGAGAAGTCGATGATGGACCCGCGCATGATGTCGCAGCCGAACACTGCTCCGGGCAGCGCTGCGGCGGGTGGGCCGAGCAACATGATTGGTGGTCGTCCTCGTCACCACGTGAGCGTGTCGTCAACGTCAAGCGGTCCGGAGGTCGGCGGCGGTGGCCGCTCGCGCAAGGTGTCACGTCAGCGCGATCCGCAGCGCAATACTCGTTCGGAGAGCAACGCGTCGGTGTCGTCTTCGGGGCGGCGGTTGCCTCGCTCGGGCATGCGGCTCGCGAACACGGTCGTGGGTCCGGCGTACTACCACCTGGGCGTGATCGACATCTTGCAGACGTGGACGCTAAAGAAGCGTCTGGAGCGATTCTTCAAGATCGTATTTAAGGGCGTGGACGGCGACGGGCTCTCTGCGATCGAGCCGAAGCTCTACCGCGTGCGGTTCCAGGCCAAGCTGGCGGAGATTCTCGGCGTCGAGGACGTCGTCGGCTCGACCGAAACGGCGGACTTGTTCACGCAGCAGAACTCGCACATGGACGTGGACACGCGCGACACGGCGCACGTCAGCGTGCAGTCGATCCGGTCGCTGCCGTCGTCGGACCACCACTTCCTGTCGTCGGTCGGCTCGCACTACGCGGACAGTCGGTCGTCGTCGAACGTGCTGCGCCAGCGGAGTCTCGAGCACTCGCACTCGCAGTCTCACTCGCACTCGCAGTCGGTCGGGCAGGACACAGAGGAGTACGCGGGGATCGACTACCACCTGTAAACACCGCGAAGGACAAGGGATGGCATCGTCGAGAAAGGGTGTGCAGGGAGACCACCTACGGTCAGTCCTTGTCGTCATGCCATCGCGCCGAGTGGGCGTGCCTTTCGAGCATCAACAGAGCAAGGTGGCGTCCAGGCAGCAAGGACAGACTCGAATGTCGAGTGTGGTGAACAGATTGCATTTCATTTCACCCTTTGTGTTGTCGATTCGACTGTGGCTGTTCAGTTCTTATTGGCTCTGTCGAATCGTACTTAATTGGCCACATTTTGGCGGGAACCATTTCCTAACATTCACTATTCATTTACCGACATTTAGGAAATCATTTACACTTGATCTTTGTATGTAAGCATACATCGAAAGAGAAACGGCTCTGAATTTGGCGCCAAATAGCTCACATTCGTATTCGCATCAATAAGAAGAACGTTGACGAGCATCCTGCCGTCCGTGTGTCTGCGCAGGCAGGTACCAGGACCTCCTAGGAACCAACCGCCACCACCACTTACAACAACAGCACCCTCATCCGCACCAGCAGTAATGGACGGCGGGCGCAAGCTCTCGGCGCGCTCGCTCGAGCGGCTGCAGAACCACTCGCTTTTCCTCTTCCAGATCCAGGACGCGCGCGTGCGCGAGCGTGTGGCGGAACTCAAGGACATGGTCGTGGGCGCGTGCGCCGAGCCGGACCACGTCGAGATCCTCACAGACCTCGTGCACGACATCGAGGACGAGATCCAGGACTCGGACGCGCGTGAGCTCTACCTGCTGGCGTCACTGCACCACTTCACACAGGAGATCACCAAGCTGCTCGACATGGACGCCGAGGAGGAGCTCAACCCTGCGGACATGCCGTCGTTCGCTGACATTTTCGCCCGGGAGACAAACAAGCCCGTGGAGAGCAGCAACAGTAGCAAGAAGCAGCTCACGCCACGCAACTCGCAGTCGGGTGTCGACACCACCAACGTCGCTCCAGCACAGAGCGCTGCTGCCACGAGAGGCGCTGAGACAGTAGCCAAATCTGCTGCTACAGCAGCTCTGACGCTGACGGGCGAGTCAGCAAGCACGCAGTTGCACCCGTTCTTTTCCCGAGGGAGCCGCCCGGCTCCAGCTGCAGCACCAGCGCGGTCGCAGGCGAAGACGGCACCAAAGGTTAAGGATCAGATCCAAAAGGAGCAGGCAGCTATACTGGAAGCCGTTCCTGCCGACGCCGAAGTTGTCGACGACGAGGATGACGACGTCGCTTGCGGCGTGTGCTTCGAAGCCGACTCCCTCGAGAGAGACCCAATCGTGATCTGCGAGCTCTGCAACACCGCCGTGCACCAGTCGTGCTACCGGATCGCGTTCGTGCCCGAAGGCGACTGGTACTGCCACCCGTGCACGCGGTACTTGAAAGAGCAGGACGTGGAGAAGAACGTGACACCGACGCACGAGCTGGAGTGCGTGGCGTGCCTGATTAAGGGCGGTGCGATGGTGCCGACGCTCGAAGGCGCGTGGATGCATGTGATGTGCTCCATGTTCCTACCGGAGATCGCCGTGAAGCGAGTGGGTGGTCAGGGCGACGTGTGCTGCGGAGTGGTACGTATCTATCGTCTGAGGCATCCTCATTTGACGGTCAGACTGACTGGTAGCTCCAATATGTATGCTGTGTACAGGAGAAACTCAAGGCGCGCCGGAGGCTTCGGTGCTGCTTTTGCAAGAAGAAGTGCGTCTGTATGGATAGATGCTCGTGTCGATTGACTGCAAGTCATTGATGTGGTGTGTCTTCTATGCAGTGACAAAGGAGCGTGTGCGCAGTGCGCCTATGGGAAGTGCGTGGTCGCATACCACGTGCCATGCGCAATGAAGAACGGCATCAAGTTCGAGTTCATGGAGGCCCAGGTACAGATCGAGTGTTTAGTTTACGTTGCCAGCACCTGCAGCTGACTGCTGGGGAAGCTGACTTGTATGACTGCGCTGGACTACTCTCTCATTATGTTCACAGCGGCACTTCGGGAGCGGATGTCTGAATCACCAAGCGAAGTTCCTGAGCATGGATGGGCTGAGCGCCGACGAAGCAGACGACAACGCTGAGGTCCAGATCGTCCCTACGCCTTCTCCATCGGAGACTCGACAGACTCCGCCAGCAAAACAACAGAAGGCGAAGACCAAAGCGGAGAAGAAGAGCAACGAGAAGAAGAAGAAAAAGAAGACTCAAACAACTTTGTGGGAGGACAAAGGCAGCGAGAAGGACGAGCACGTGCTCATTTCCAGCGACAGCGAGAGCGACGAAGAGTATCACCCTCGCGATGGGGATGAGCTTCACGCTGCAAAGGACATGAAGATTATCACCAGCAAGAAGCGTCAGCTGAAGCCCGAGCCAGGAGACGATGCGAGTGCGAGACACTCCAAGAAGGGCCGCCAGACGACACTTCCGCTCATGAAGCCACCGACAAACGCAGCATACGCCAGCACATCTCTTTCAGCAATCCCTCACGCGAGCAGCCACACGGCGGCGATGCAGCTCATCGCACAAACGCGAGTGTTCGTCCCCGCTTATTACCCGCCAGGCTTACAGAACGACGATGGCGACAGCGAGTACGAGTACGTGATGATCGTGGTCCAGAGCCAACCGATCGGGATGGGAATCCGAAGTTCGCCCACTGCTTTCGGGTCTGCGATGTGTGTCAAAGAGGCGAAGACAACAAACCGGACGATCACAGAAGCGCTGAAACGAGGAGTGATTCAAGATGGCGACGAAGTCTTCGCGATGAACCAGACAGTGCTGCGCAATGTCAACATCGAGGAGTTCAAACACTCGGTCGCCCCGAAGCTCAAGTACCCTGCGCAGTGCTGGTTTCGCACAAAGCGCCGTGGCGCGTTGCCTGCAGCAGCTGCAGCAGCAACAGTCACTGCAAGCGCACAGCATACGGATTCGAAGACAGACCCAGCAGCAGAGGCGAAGGATGCGGACTTGTGCTCCCTAGCGAACGAGCCACCCAGTACTCCATCTATAGAGACAGGAGACTCTGCTGTTGTGCCGAAGGACAGCAAACCGTCTGGGGAGAACGAAGGGCTCAGCGTCGACTGGCCGTGGTTCTTCCTCCGGTCGGACGGCAAGATCGCGATGAACCTCTTCTGGCGATCTCTCGACGGCGCGTTCTTCCTCTCGAAGATCAACAAGCGCGAGCTGATCGACCTCCAGAGCCGAATCGAGACGATGGTTGGTGTTCGGTTTAGTCCCGACCACACAGAGTACAGCCAAGTGCAAGATCTGCTCGAGATGCCGAAGCGGGAGTTCGTTCCTCAGTACCTTCTCGACTTCCGAAAGACTCGGAAACAGAAGCAGAAGTTTCTCTCGTCCGACATCTTCATGGGTGTCAGCGCTGAGACTCTGAAGGGCGAAGATGATGTGGATGATCAACCTCCGCTCGCTGTCGGAACCGTCGTGACTGTCGCGAAGCGCACGTGGGCTGGGATCAACAAACTCGGCGGCGCGGGGCGCATCCGGAAGGCGCATGAAGAGACGCTGGAGGACGGCCGGAAGCGGTATACGTACGACATCGCGTACGTTCTTGGCGGCGGAGAGAAGAAGGTGGAGCGCAAGTACATCAGCGCGGTGGATCTGAACAAAGAAGCAGACAAAGGGGACGGTGCCGAGGAGGTTCAAACGACCAGCCAGCTGGCCGCTGACGAGAAAGCTGACTCCGGCACAACGAAGTTGCGACTCAGCCTTCAGGTCGAGCGCTCTGACGATGAAACTCTGCTTACTGCGCTGTCCGCGCTCGCAGCGAAGCAGTCTGAGCCGACGACTCGCATCTTCGGGTTCCAAGTGGCGACTGAGAACGGGAACGTCCACCTTCTTCGCAAGCCCGAAGACCAGAGCGGTGCCGCATCAAGGGATCTTCTTCTGCACAAGCACTTCGATGTGAAGCTCGATGACGAAGGTGCGATCGTGAAGGCAAGTTTCCGCCCTACGCTGTTGGCCGCGGAAGAGCGATCAGGTGACGACGCAGATGATCTGGACGACGACAACGACACCGACAACGAGGACGATGAGATCAAGACACAACTTGAGTCGTTGCAGCTGGAGTTTGGCGCCGTCCTGTCGCGCAACCAGGAAGTGTTCACCTCAATCAAGACCAAGATCGAACAGGAGTACGCGACGAAAGCGTATCGTGCGCGGAAACTGGAGCAGATCCGGTGGAAGTACCAAGAGCACATGTACCGCGATATCATGGCAGCGAAGGATCAGTTCGACGACAGCGACGACGACAACGAGAGCGACGCCGATGAGCTTGATGGACGTCGGCGCCCTTCTTCTTCGAGAACTGCTGCGCACGACCCTGTGAGCAGCGACGATGAAAGCGAGGACATGAGCTTCGGTGGCTTGTTCGTGAACAAGATCAAGCAGGAGGGTGACGAGATCTGCGTGCTGTGCGAGCTGAGCGGCGGCGATTTCGCCGCGACGTCGTGTGGACGTGTGGTGCATCCACAGTGCGCGATGTACACTCCCGAGACGTTCTTCAAGGACGGCGTCTGCCACGGCATCGATCAGATCCCGAGCGATCGGCGCTCGCTTCCGTGTGCGATTTGCCAGGGCCGCAAGGGACTGAGCAAGATCCAGTGCGCGAACAAGCGGTGCATGCTGGCGTATCACATCGCGTGTGCGTATGTGAACGGTCTTCTGGTCCGCGATCCGCACTATCTCGCATGGTGTCCGAAGCATCTGAAAGGATCTGGGATGGCGCACGAGGTGGAGCTTCCCGAGCACATCAAGAAGGCACGTGAATCTGGAGTGAGTCGAGGCGACGAAGAGAAGGATCTAGAGGAGAAGAACCGAGCGACGCAAGGGAAGAAAGGTCGTCGACAGACCCCGCGGGCGGAGAAGACGGAGCACCCAGGAGCGATGACGTCGTCGAAAACGTCAAAGAAGCGGAGACGCAAGAGCACCACTCGCGACGAGTCTGTTGATCTCGACAACGACGATCACGACAAGGACACCGAGTACGAGCCAAGTTGTGTGAGAAGACTCGATATCAACGTGGACACCGAAGGCGACCTGGGAGCTGTGGCGGCTCCACGAGCACCAGATGAAGTGTTCAAAGTGAATGATGTGGTGCTGATCCTCCCGCGCGAGTGGATCGGGAGCAACAAGCCCGGCGGAGTGGCGAGGATCCGCGCAGTGCACACTTCGGTTGCCGAGAGCACCGGCAAGCTCGAGTACTTCTACGACATCACGTACGTGCTCAGCAGTTCAAAGGAGAAGCGTGTGAAAGCCGAGTACGTCCGAGCGTACCAGGGTGCAGAGAATGAGAGCGCCACGTCGACGCCAGGTGGTCGAAAGAAGAGTAGAGCGCTCTGATGCGAATAGAGAATGATCGAGCGATCACTCGCCCACGCATCTTGCTCTCGCATCATGCTGTCGTCCGTCAGTTCATTCAAGGATGCCGATCACGAGCTGCACTACGATTTCGATTCGAATAAATAAGCTCAAGAGCTGCTTGATCAGAGCTGACGAGCCTCTCGTCGACGTCTCCGCTTCAGCAAGTTCGCCTCTGTCCATGCACATACGAGTTTCAGACTTCATCAGGCGATGTCGATCACACCAAGGTTGGTGGGAAACGGAGATCATACCGTTCATACGCAGTTCCTCGTTCTCGACTTCGCCTCGGTCTCTTCCGAGAGACATAGCAAACGGCCGAAGTGCACCAGCCGATCTCAAAGAACCCAACAACTTCGGAACTGTAACACAACATCGTCAAACTACGAATACGAACACAGCTCAGGTGACATGCAGTACAGCGCAAACGCACCTTCTCGAACACCAAACAGCTCAATATCAGCACCAGAGAGACGATGACGGCCAGATCCTGTTGCTGTTGACAGACTCGTCGCCTGCTCGCCCGCCGCCGCCGCCGCACTCGACAGACGCGACTCCGCCTGCGACAGCTCCTGCTGCAAAGCCGACAGCGCCGCCTCCAGCTCCGACACGCGACCGACCTTCGAGTTAGACTCGGACTCCGCCGCCGCGCGGCTCGCCTCCAGACTCGACACCTGCTGCTCCAGCGACGACACCTGGCTCGACAGCGACCGCTTCGCCTCCTCCAGCGCACACACCGACGCAGCCGCGCCAGCAGCGCGCTCGCGCTCCGACTCCAACAGCGCCGACAGCTCCGACACCTGCTTCTCCTGCAAGCTCACGCGCTCTTCCAGCGCCGTCTTCGCGCTCGACAGACTCGTCGCCTGCTCGCCCGCCGCCGCCGCCGCACTCGACAGACGCGACTCCGCCTGCGACAGCTCCTGCTGCAAAGCCGACAGCGCCGCCTCCAGCTCTAATATTCGCGTATCCTTCTCCATGGTGTCAGCCTGGTCGAAGTCTTCACCACTTGTGTCCTGTAGTTTGACAGAAGCTGCGTGCTTGACTGCTGCAACTGCGGCACACTGCTGCTGTTTGACGAGACTTTGGTGTTGTTGCTGCCTCATCGGCTGTCGCACTACTCCTGCTGGTCGTGACTTGGTAAACATGGTCATCGCGGTTGGAGTCGGAATCCGTGTGCTCGTGGCTCTTCCTTCCTGTGACCGCCCTGTTGTCGTCGGTGATGCCGAAGGGAAGAGGCGCGAGTGCACGTGATCCGAAGCGCTTGGAGTAACCGAGTCTTTGAGTGACGACAAGATCGTCGATAGACTCGACCTGGGTTTGGACCGTACAATCATCGGGATCGGGCTCTTCTTCGTGGTGGACTTTGTGATCTCCGACGTACGAGCTCTCGTTAATTGTGAGAGCTGACCTTGCGGCACTGGTGTCTTGAGCATGTTCGGGTCGCTAAATTTCAGGCTCTTGGAGGGAGTTGCTGTTGGCGTCGCAACAGTGTTCGTGATCGTCGCGAGATGCCGTCGCTTGGAGGTCTGCTCGCACCACCACCAACCATGCTTCAGGTCAGAGCTTTTGTGAGCCAACAGCAGTAGCATTAGCAAACTTCCAGTACCTCGAATGGAGTCTCAGCTTCCACTTCTTTGTGCGATCGCTTCAGATGTTTCTTCACTGCACCCGAGAGCAGGGCGTCCATCCTGCACGAGTACACAGTCATAACCACGTTGAGCTCTCAAGCAATGAGTTCACCCGCCCGGACGACAAACGACAGACGCACGCTTCGATCTCGTCCGGCCACAGAGCAGCGTACTTCCTGTTAAGTTCATGAAGAAAGCGTGTGAGCAAGGGACTTGATTTGGCCACCTTCTCACGGCCGCTAACCAACGCACCAGTAGCACTCGCGCGCGATCTCTCTGCTGCGCTGCGACGCATCACTCAGCGATGTCTGGGCCAAGAAAGCCCACAACAGATCATGGCTTCGTCAGCAGTACATTCGCGTGTTGACCGTGCCGAACGAAGAAGCGACGTCTACACACCGAGATCGCTTGTTGCAGCTGAGAGGTGAACTGGTCGAAGACGGCGACGTTCCAGTTCTCGAGTGCGATCTGCAGGTAGCGAACGCAACTCTCGCGCACTTCTCGATTCCTGTTTCAAGTGTGCCGTCGTACACAGCATCAGTAACGACCGACAAGACCATGATCACAACCTCATGCGCTGTGGCGCAACCGTACTTGCTGGTTCTGAGAGTCTGGAACACTGGACCAAGGATGTGGCGACTCGGGACGGTTCTGATGACGGCTTCGATACACTGGTGGATGGCGCCTGTGTTCACCTGTCACACAACGAGTCAAGCATGAGTTCCCCCATTGCTCTCATTACACCGCTTCAACAACGAGGTTCGACGAACCTTGTTGGACGCGCCGCGCGCCTCCAGCAGCGTCGGGAACACGTCACGGACGATGATCTTGCTCTTCGCCGGCCCGACGCACGCCGCGAGCGTCGCGAACGCGTCGCACGCCTCCTTCACAACCGTTGAGCGCAGGTCCAGCAGCTGTGTGCCGCGTATAAGAACAAGTGAGTGGGTTAACTAGTGCTGTACTGTAGCCGAGTGGCCACCACCGCCGTCACCAGCGCACCGTGCTGCGGAAGGGCTGTGTGAGCGTCTGGATGTTCTCGGGCGTGAAGAGCGCGACGTCCACCGCGTCCTCACCCGCGCCGCCTCCACCGCCACTCTGCGACGCCGCGTACGTCCGCAGCAGCACGCGCAGCTCGCGCATCGCGTCGCACTTGCGCTGCCACTCGTCGTCGGCGCTGCACATGCGCTTCGCGAGCTCCACGAGCGCGTTCGAGCGGCCGCGGAAGGTCTGCGCGCATGTCGCAGGCAGGAGAGTGAGAGGCGCAGTATGGCGTCCGAGCGCATCGAGAGGAAGGCGGACGCACCATCAGGCTCAGGTCCGAGCGCATGAGCCCTGCGGCGCGCTGCTTCATCGTCGCCGAGTGCGCACTTTCGCGCGTCAACAAGTTTGAATCGGATTTTGACAACCGTACTTGAGCGGACGTATCCGTACTTGAGCGCAGTGAAACAGTACGCTGACCAGCATGAGTTATATTGGCTGCAATCTCGCGATATTGGACCAGAGGAGACGACGATGGCGACGCCCGCCAAGATGGACGGCGCCGTGCCCAAGAAGGTGTACATGCACTACGAGGAGAGCGCGGACGCCGTGCTGCACCTGACGCTCAAGATGACGCTGCCGTCCAAGTGGGCGGGCCACACGGTCGACTACCTCAAGGAGGTGTGTGCGTGTGCAGCTGACCGCTTCCCACTCTCCACCCTGCAATGCTCCTAACGCTAACGGACTGCTGCTTGCCGCCGCCATGCAGTTCTTCGTGGAGCACTACAACACCAAGAAGCCCGACGACGCGCTCGAGGCCGCACAGTTCCACCTCGAGCGCAAGAACGCGCCGCTGCACGGGGACGAGCTGCTGCACTTCGCGGTGCAGAAGCACGACGACCTCTTCCTGCGTGCGGGTGTGTCGAACATATGCGGTTCTTTACTATATGTATGAGGTCATATGCTGACGCGTCGCATGTTGCTTATTGCGAGCAGGTCCGTCCACGAAGAAGCCGGCGAAGGCGGAGGGTGCGTGAACTCCTCTCGATACCATCCACCATACTAATCCGCCACACTAACTAGCCCACTGACGCTACGTGATCCACCAGCAGCGACGAAGGCGAGCGCCGGCGCGCCGACCCTGCTGCAGTGCAAGAATTTTGGGTGCGCGCAGAAGTTCGACGAGGCGGAGAACCACGAGAGCGCGTGCCGCCACCACGCGCAGCCGCCGACGTTCCACGACATGAAGAAGGGCTGGTCCTGCTGCTCGTCCAAGATGGTGTACGACTGGGACGACTTCGAGAAGATCCCGGCGTGCCAGGTCGGCCGCCACTCGACGGCGCCGCCCGCCGCGCAGTTTGCCAAGTCGCCGACTGTGCTTGCGGCTGAAGGCGCGGCGGCGGCTGCTGGTAGCGCGGCTCCTGCTGGTAGCGCGACGACGGCACCTCCGGTGCTTAAGTCCATCGACGACTACAACAAGAAGAACCCGAACGCCGTGACCGCGGTGTCGGCGGCGGTGGACACTCAGAATGCGTACGTGACAAGAGGTTTGGGGTGGTGTCGAGTGTTGTCGATCGGATGACTAACTGCGTGTGTGATTATGCATCGGAGCAGCCCCGCCCCCGTGCGCTCGGACGGCAAGGCGCGCTGCGTGAACTACGGCTGCCAGCAGGAGTACGTGGTGGCCGAGAACGCGGCGGACGCGTGCCAGCACCACACGGGCGCGCCGGTGTTCCACGACGCCGGCAAATTCTGGAGCTGCTGCCCGAAGCTCGTCAAGTACGACTTTGACTCGTTCCTCAAGGTGCCCGGATGCGCCACGTCGAGCCACAGCGCCACGCGCGCGTAGAGAGAGAGAGAGAGAGAGTTGAGGGCACCCATGCTTCCTGACAAGGTCCAATGACCTTCCAAACTGACTGACTTTTGTAAAGTCAATTTGGGAGTTTCGCCACTTCTCCCCTCACACAACCAAGGCTCGCAACCACCACCACCTACGTACTATGGAGCCGCCCGTCGCCGCCGCCGCCTCGGAGGACGCGGTGCTCGCGGCGCTCGACGCGCTCTACCAGCCGACGGCGCCGGCGCAGCAGCGCGCCGCCGACGCGTTTCTGCGCGGCTTCCAGCTGTCGCCGGCGGCGTTCGGCGTCTGCGCGGCGCTGCTCGAGCGCTTCCTGCCCGCTGCCGCCACGGACCAGGCCACGCCCGTGCTCTTCTTCGCAGCGCAGACGCTCGCCAACAAGCTGCGCCGCCAGCACGCGTTCCCGCCGCAGCCGCAGCCGGCTGCCGCCTGGTCGCACCGCGCGTGGAGCGAGCGGCTCGTCGCGTGGCTCGCGGTCGGCCGCACCCCCAAGCTCGTGCAGACGCAGCTCGTGCTCGCGCTCGTGGCGTGTCTGCCACGCATCCCAGCTCACGAGCTGCAGGCAGCGAGCTGCGCTGAGCCGCAGCTCCTTGGCGACGCCAGTGTCCACGACAGCAGCAGCAGCAGCAGCACCAGCGGCGCGCTCAGCTTCGTGCTCAACGCGCTCGCGCGCGCGCAGGTGGCGCCCGCGACGCTCGCCGAGGTGCTCGTTGTGGTCGTTGAGGAGGCGGCCGAGATCCAGGAGCGCGCCGCGCGTGAGCGCCTGCGCGAGGACGTCGACCAGTGGGCTGTCGCGGTGCTCGACCAGATCCTGCCGCAGATCATGCAGGAGGCCACGGCCACGACCGGCAGTAGCCGCCACGCCGCCGCCGACGCGGTCGCGACCCAGCAGATGGTGCTGCGCGCCGTCCGGAACTGGCTGCGCTACGCGGCGGTGAGTCCCGTAGTGGTCGTGCGCAACCCGCTGCTGCAGTCGTTTGTTGCGTTTCTCAACCAGGACGCCCTCTTTGACGTGACCGTAGACCTCGTCGTGGAGCTCGTGCGCAGCTACCACGACATGCAGCGCGACCTCGTGCTCGTGCAGTGGCTCGTGCCGCAGCTCATGCAGCTCAAGAACGCGTTCCAGCACGCTGCGGCGGACGAAGACACGGACAAGTGTCTCGGGCTCTGCCGCATCTTCACCGAGATGGCCGAGGCGTACATCCCGCTGCTCGTCGGCGACCTCGAGATGGGCCAGGCCGCGGTCGTCGACCTGCTCCTGGACTGCATGAGCTACCCGGACGTGGAGATCGCCGACGTCACGGTCCCGTTCTGGTTCCGCTTCATCGAGGAGCTGTTGCGCACCGAGCGCGTGGAGCGGGACGCGAAGGTCGCCAAGCTGGCGCCAAGCTTGATGCGCCTCGCGGGCATCTGCATGCAGCACCTCCAGTTCCAGGACGAGTTCCCGCGCCTACCGTCCGACAAGCAGCAGGACTTCAAGCTGTTCCGGCACGAGCTGGGCGACATCCTCCGGGACGTGTGCGAGCTGCTCGGCGCCGAATCGATCCTGCAGCACTGCGTGCAGGGCCTCGAGCGGATCTTCCAGCTGCCAGTGGAGCAGCGCCGGTGGGAGGCGATCGAGGCACACCTGTTCTGCTTCCGGTCGATCGCGCGCCACGTCGAGCGCGCGAGCCCCGAGGTCGTGAACGCGCCGATTCAGCTCATCTTCCAGCACCTGCCGCGGTTCTCCGAGCACCCGGCGATCTGCTACACGTCGTGTCTCATCGTGTCGCGCTACGTCGAGTGGCTCAAGACGCACCCGTCGTTCCTTCCGCACCAACTCGAGTTCCTGAACCAAAACGTCATGAGCAGCACGCAGGACCCGCTCTTCGCCGAGTGGGAGGTGGCCCGCGCTGCCTCCGCGGCGATCCGCTCGATCGCGACGGACTGCTGGGCGCTACTCGGGGGTGACATCACGGCGTTCTACCTGCACATCGAGAAGCACGACATCCTGGTCGTCGAGGATCAGACATTCATCCTGGAGGGGATGCTGGCAGGTGTCGCCTCGACGCGAGACCTGGGAGCGGTTCTCGTCTTGCTGGAGCAGATCCTCGAGCCGATTGGGCAGCGACTTGGGGCAGTTCTCGCGGCGGCTTCGTCTGGAGCGAGCGTGAGCGCATCCGCGGCGTCAGTCGAGGTGACCCGCCTCATCTGTATCTACGACCACCTGGATGTGGACATGCGCAAGCTGGACGCGTCCCAGCAGCAGCATCCGCTCATGACGCTGACCGAGAAGGTGTGGCCGCTGTTCAACCAGATCCTGGCGCTCTTCCGTGGCAAAGACGACCTCGTCGAGCGCGTGTGCCGCTGCTACAAGCGCATCCTGCGCACGTGCGGCAACGCGTTCCAGCCCTTCCTGCCGCAGCTGGTCGACAACATCCTGTCGTTCTACCAGAGCGACCCGAAGTCGTCGTACCTGTACGTGGGGAACATGGTGCTCAAGTACTTCGGACGGGACGAGAGTGACGAGATGGTCAACCTGTTCGCAAAGCTGCTGCGCGTGTTCGCAGAGACGACGTTCCCGATTTTCAAGGCGCGGGCGACGGTGCAGTCGCACCCGGACGTCGTCGAGGAGCTCTTCTTCCTGATGCAGCGCAGTCTCACGTGTGTGCCGCAGGTGCTGCTTGCGCCGTGGAACGCTGACGGGGCTGCGATGCTCGACAGCCTCTTCCAGTGCGCAGTCATGTCGCTCGAGGTCTCGCACAACGATGCGAACAAGGCAGCGCTGTGCTTCTTGGAGGAGATGCTCGTGCAGGGGCTGCAGGCGTACAGCAGTCCGACGCCGAAACTGGCAGCGTTCGAGAGCGTGCTGGAGCAGAGCTTCTTCGGAGGCGAGGCGTGCGGTGGCCAGCGGCTGGTGAACCGCCTCCTGTCCGGTGTCGTGCTGGGATCGGTGCCGGTGACGCGTCTGGATGCAGATTACGGTTCGATCGCCGGTGTCCTAGTTCAGTTCGCCAAGCTGAACGGGCAGCGGCTGCAGGAGTGGATGGGCGCGTGGTTCGTGGAAGCCGTCTCGATGGGCAACCCGCCGCTCGCAGGGTTCCTCACCGCGGACGAAGCCGGCGAGTTCCAGCGCGACTTGTTCTCGTCGTCGAGCGAGCGCACGTTCCGCCGCGTCGTGCGTCACTTCGGCAAGCTGTGCGCGTCGCGTAACACGTCGTTCAAGAGCGACGACACCCAAGAGTGACGACGAGCGCGTCGGCATCTTACGTGGCTGGTGCGCGTGTAGCTTCCAACACTGTTACGTGTCCAACTTTGCGTGTTTGCGTGTGCTCAACTAGGTCGAGAGAGCAAGCTGGTGGCTAACAGACTTGCTGACGTGAGTGCTTCTAGGTGGCAAAGCTCCCAGGCTGCTCGTCAACAGGAGAAAACGAGTCGCTCCTGCCGGGAGTGAGCTCGGCTGGCGAGCTGTCGCTGTAGCTGAGGTCGATTCCGTACATCGAGTCCGTCGAGATGAGACCCACAGGTGCTTCAACCTCGCGTTCGTCTCTCCACGAACCACCGCCACCTTCGTCGTCTTGCCACTCTTGTGCATCGAGTTCGCCGAAGCGTTCTTGTTCCTGCTCCTGCTGGTAGAACGCTCCATCATCGACGCGGTCGTCCTCCGGGAGCTCGATCTCATGCTCTTGTTCGTGATTCCAGTCGATGACATCGGATGGCAGCTCATCGACACCCTCTTCACTCTGCAGCTCGCTCCATGAGCGACCTCCCTCACAATCTGCGCCACCTTCGTACCCGACACCCGCCAGTGCTACGCCAGCTTCGGTGTCGAATGGATCCACATCAGCATCTTGGATAGCGTCTCCTGCTTCGCCAGTGTCACTGTCGTGGTCAGCGGTTTCTTCATCGTTGTCGCCGCCATCGTTGTCGTCTCCCGAGTGCGAAGTCTCGTCATCCGCCTCAGCATCCTCTTGGAACTCGAGATCCACTTCTTCTGCATCGGCGCGGTGGATGACTTCCGTCGCTTCAGCATGAACCGCGTCGATGTTCCTCCGAGTCGATCCAGCTGAGGAGATCCGCCGCGAATCGCGCACGTGCAGACTCGTGTGGGAATGGAGCACTGCCTCCGTGCATGAGACGCGCCGCACAGCAACCTCGTCGTCGCGAGTGGCGCTCGCTCGCTCGCGTTGCGCAGACTCCAAGAACCGCCGCTCCATCATCGCAGTGGCTGCGAGCGTGCGTGCGATTTGTTCCTCCTTCGCCTCGTTTTGCGCCTCCTCTTCGCGGTACTCGTTCTCCAGGCAGTCGAGGCGGTCGGTGGTGTACGCGAGTCGAGCGTTGTGGACTTCTTGTGGACACGTGTCGTACAACTGCTGGGCCGTGACGTGGTGCAGGAGTCCAGCGAAAACCCTCGCGAACGTCTCGATCAGCTCCATCGTGAGCGAGTCCTCCGCCGCTTGAGCGGACTGCTTCTCTCTCGCCACAGCAGCAGCGAAGCCAGGGTCGTCACCTGGCGTGAACGAGCTGACAGCGGGTCGAGCGACCTGGATCATCCCGAGCGAGGTCTCTCCCCACGGCGACGTGATCGGTGCGAGGTACAAGCCTCTGGCGCCTCCTCTGAGATCCACGATGTCGTTGAACGTGGCTTCGGATGGCGGGTCTTCGACAATCACACACGAACTGGAGGTCGGCTTGAGCACCGAGCTGCAGAGCGATGAGGGCACGTTCGAGTACCTGCGCACTAACCCGACGAGTCCGCTGTTCGCGTCCAGCTCCGAGCCGACATGCCACATCCGCATCACGTCAGTGTCCAGCACGAAGATCCGGAGCTTCTTGATGCCGATGCACTCGGAGAACTGCTTTTGCGCGTTCGCTACAAGCTGCAGCAGTGGCATGGAAGCAGTGACGGAAGGTGGGTGTCTCTCCGCTGCCGCATGTTCCTCATGCGTAGCGATGCTCGGATTCGCCGACACGATCTCGTGCTGCATGCGGATAATCCGAACGAGCTTGGCGTTGATCTTCTGGAGCGTTCTCGTCACCTGCGGCGTCGTCGAGAGACGGGTTCACTGTTAGCGAGACCGATGCGAGAACACCTGAAGACAACAAGCAGCGCAGTCCACCTTCGTCTGGAGAAAGATGGTCCCTGCCTGGATCGTCAGCAGCCCGCCGAGGATCTGGTCATTCGGAGTGAACGGCTTCTGGTGCGTCGTGTTCCACGCCTGCAGGACGGCGAACACGCAGTGCGGCTGCTCGGGCTGAAGTTCGTGCACGATCGGGATGCACAGCACCTCGCGCGATGGGATCCCCGTGATCGTGTCGGTCGAGCTGTAGAACCGCGGATCGTCGTACGCTCGCTGGACGTTGCAGAGCGCGTTCTGGCGCGCCGCGAAGCCGAGGATGCCCTTGTCGAGCGGCAGCTCCCAGTGCACGTTGCCGCTCTCGGCGTACCTGCCGATCAGCTTGCGCTCTGTATGGTTGACCTCGAAGATCGCTGCATGGTCACAGTGGAGCAGCTCGCACATGCGCGTGAGAAGACTGCGAGGCAAGATTGAGAGAGAGAGAGAGTGAGAGCGAGGAATCAGACAGGCACTCGAGTCACACGAGTAACGACGACGGCGCTGCACGCACACTTTGAGCACGGACGGGAGGTGCGTGGAGCTCACGACGCGGAGGCAGCTGTTGAGCCACTTCTTGAGCACGACGGACAGGTTGATGGCGTTCGAGATACTGAACTGCGAGTCGACCTTCTCGAGCACCTTAAGGATGCTGGGGTCGATGTACTGGTAGTCTCCCGCGCTGATGAGGTGGCTCGACGACCCACTCGTCGTCACGCTGCTGTTAGGCAAAAAGTTCTTCGCATTGGCACCTACAGCTCCGTTGAGAGCCGCCCTCCCGTTCGCTCCGGCTGTCGAGCCGAGCGTGAGGTGCGATGCCTTGAGATCTGCGATTGTCTTGTGTGAGTACTCGTTGTGGACCTCGGACGCTGCGTCGTCTCTGCTGTTGGCTTCGTTCATGTGCTGCAGCGCCTCTATCTCTGCTCGCAGCCGCTTGATCTTCTTCTCCTGCTTCCCTGCAAGCGTCTTGTCCTCGACATGCCGCGCCTCTAGCACCCGGAGCTTGCGCTGGAGCTCTTGGTTCTCACGCGTCAGCGCCTGGAGCACGGACTGCACGGACCCCGTGTAGTTGTCGGGGCTGACGGACTGCTGCAGCTCTGTGAGCTTCTGCAGGTTGCTGTACATCGCGGCGTATCGGTCCGAGAGCTTCTCAAACGAATGCCTCTGCAGGACCACGTCCTTCTCCAGCTGTCCAAGCTTGTCCTGCAGCTCCTGCTTGTCAGCACTCAGGCGCTGGTTCTCCCGTGTGAGCTGCGCAGCTTGTTTGTCCAGTGCTTGTCTCTGCTTCAGGTCGCGTGTTGCCTCCTTCTCCATCAGTATGAGTCGCTTCTTGAGCGCTGCGATCGCGTAGTCGGCGTCCGATCTCTCTTGCTCAATCTGCTGCTGTTGCGAGCTGTCGGCGCTGAGCACGACTGATGACCTGCTGCCGCGCAAGTCGACGCTACTGCTGTTGTTGTTGCTGGTGGTGGTGCTGCTTCTCGAGTCCTTCACCAGCGTCCCAGTGCGGATGTTGATCGGAAGAGGGATCAGTCGGCTGCGCTGCAGCGCGACCGAGTGCGGGCCAGCGCCGCTCGCGCCAACCGGTTTCCGCAAGTTGCGCTTCTTCGAGGAACTGTAGACCGCCGAGCTCACCGAGCTGTGGAGCGGGAGGTCGGGTGCGGAGCCGACACGGTTCAGTATGGTGAGCGAAGCAGGTCTCTTCTCCCGCGCTTGAGTTTCGCTCTGTGACTCTGATCGGCTCTCCGCTTGACCATCGTCTTCGAACTCGCCTTCTTCATGCGCGTGAAGCGTCCTCAGTGCGTCATCACTGGAAGCGGCAGATCGCTGCTTCGCTCGTGCTCGCGGCGCGTCGTCAAGAGAGGCTGGCGAGAGCGGCGAAGCTCTTCCTTTCTTGCTACTCTTCGCTCTGCCGCTGGATGACGAGATAGTTGACCGTCGTAGCTGCTCAACGTGCGCGTCGCCCGAGCCTCCAGCAGGCGCGATCACAGGCTCGCGGACGATGAAGAACGAGGCGGACGCGCTCCTTGGCGCGTCGTCGCCATCCCGTGAGCTGCTCCTCCTGCTCGCTGTCGGGCTGCTGTTGCCTACACGCTCACTGCGGAGTCCGCTGTCAGCACCACCGCGCATGGCACCGATATCGAGCCTTGTGAAGTGAAACGGAATCTCAAGTTCACTCGTAGAGTTCAATGATACAAGAGACGATCACGTCAAGCCACCCGAAGCCGAACGATGTGTTCACCGTTGCGTTGATGCATCCAACCCACATGTTCACCTGCACCCGAGCCACTGCTCTTCCACTGGGTCACACGTGCCTCCGAGTCCCTTCTGGATCTCCAGCTTCCGAACTGCGATGTTGGCCGGCGAGCACGTACACGTGATCACTTGCATCTGGCTGTTGTAGCACATCCAACTCCCACTGCTGCTGCTGCTGTTCCCTGTCGACTGTGCTGTCTGCGGACTGCACTGCCGGTACAGGATACCTCCACACATCTCAGCCCCTGCTTCCGGAGATACGATGCCGGAACATGACGCGGGAGGGGTCTGTGCTGCTGGGCAGAGCGTGCTGTTGAACTGCTTGAGCAATTTGGTCGTCTGCTGGCTGCGATTTGCAACCACAATGCTGTCGACGCAGGACGCTTCGTCGCTTTGGCAGACGCCAGTCGACAGACCGCACATGCCAACGAACCCGTTGCAGCACACCGCGGACTCTTTCACGACAAAGTGGACGAGCTGTCGCTGAGCAGAGAGATCGGGGAGTTGCGCCAGCTTGGGCAGTTGGAGAAGCTCGAGCCGCTCGAGTCGTTCGAGTGTGCGCAGTGATGGGATCTCAGTGACCATCTCGAAGCCCACGAGAGAGAGGCTCTTGAGGTTCGTTGACCCCTCGAGCGACGGGAGGCTCTGCAGCTTCGGGTGTTGCGCAAGATGAACATACGTCAGCTCTGTCATGTCGTCGAACAGGTCCAGAGCGATAGCATCGAGCGACGCGATCGTAGGATGGCCCTCGATGTTCCTGCCCATCGTGAGCGTCAGCAGCCTGAAGCACGGGAACCGCACACAAGCAGATCGAAACGTACAGGAACTCCAGCTTGGTGAGAGTCTTTCCCCATGCAGGGATGCTCGTGGTGCCAGTGTACATCAGCGACCTGCATCGCAGCCGAACACCACGTCGTCAGTGTTGGACACGCAGACAACACGGCCCTGGAGAAGCGCACACACACGTACATGTGCTTGAGTTCGGTGCAGCTCTGCAGCTCTTCTGGCAGCTCCTCAAGTCGGCGGTTGATCAGCTGGAGAACGTTCAGATCTCCCGACGCTGCGAGCTGCTTGACGCTCTCTGTTACGTCGACCGGGTTCAGCCATTCCGCGTACGTCTTCGGTGCCACCTCGACGTCGATGAGCACCAGACACGGACACAAGTCGTTGTTGTCTGCGCGGTGAGCGTGCGCGACGCATGTCAGGTGCGCCTCACACACAGCGGCGGAATTGGCAATGCAGCGATTCGTGTACACCACAACGAACGCTCCGGCGACAATGAACGGAAGCACCATCGCCTTGGATACGGATTTCTGGGGCAGAGGCTGAACGGCCATCGCGGTGCGCTCACGCTCGTTGTAGAGCAGCTTCCGACGCTGCCGGATCCGCACTTCGACGATACGCTTGAGGCGATAGCAGCACGCCAGGTTCATCCCGATGCGCAGGACGAAGTCCAGACCGGTCTTGATCCGGAGCTCCCCGAAGTTGATCAGGAACAGGAACACCTGAGAGGGGTCGGCCATGAGCCGCGCCTGCCGCTCAAAGCTCCCTTCGTCCATGAGCGTAGTGTACATGCGGAAGCGCTCGCGCTCAAAGTCGAAGTTCTTGTAGCTGTACACGAGCACGATGAGAGGGGAGAAGACTGCGAAGAACAGATCAAAGCTGGACTCAGAGACGTCAGGCGAGTTG
This sequence comes from Globisporangium acanthophoron, assembly GCA_023334365.1. Classification (NCBI taxonomy): domain Eukaryota; phylum Oomycota; class Peronosporomycetes; order Pythiales; family Pythiaceae; genus Globisporangium; species Globisporangium acanthophoron. Next base: position 8,069 of record JAASGU010000083.1, on the reverse strand, counting down.
CGCTGCATGCATAGAACTCAGTAGCAACAGGTGACAAGTTCGTACGCAGTGTCGATGATGATCTCGCTGAACGCTGAGCGACGGTCGGGAGTGAGGATCACGAAGACACACGAGAGCGCGTTCGCCGCGATGAGCGCGGCGTATCCGTAGCAGAGATCCGTCGGAAAACCCAGCTCGAGAATGCGCTCGAGCGAGATGATCTGGAGCAAGATGTCGACCGTCTTGAGACACAGGTTCTGAGCAATGAACGGGATCAATGTACACACAGTCAGCGCTAGGCGCAGTAGATAGCTTAGAACACTTCCAACTGCAAGCGCCAGCACAGCCAAACCCACCCAGAACTTGCGGCGCTGACCTTGGAACCCTGTGAGCTCGCTCCAGAACTCGAGGAGCTGCTGCCGTGTGCCTCCTTCTCTCACGAGCGCGCGAGTGATCCGCGCCATCAGCGCCTGGCTATTCGAGTCTGGCAAGTCTTCGTTCTGCCACCACGTCATCTTCAGGAACGCGTAGACGTACCCGAGCAGCACACCGCCAAGTCCAATGACAGCGGTCGCAATGAGAGACGAACTCGGATCAGTGATGAGCCAGAAGCTGCCGTTGTCGAACTCCGTCGTGTCCATCAAGTAGTTTGCAGTCGTGTTCGGAGCGACGTTCAGGACGAGAAGCAGCGTCGTCCATGCAATCGAGGTACTTGCTACCGCCAGCAGCGGGACGCCGAGGAGTCCAAAGTTCTGGAGAAACGTAAGGTGGTGCTCTCGTGGAGGTTCTTCGCCAGTTCCAGTCCGCTGCAGGTTCGGACCGTCTGAGCGAGGCGGCGCATGTGGGGCGACTGCGTGAATCTTGTTCGTGGACGCTCCGAGAATTGTGCGCCACGCAGCGCTGTCGAGTCTCGCGCCGGGATAGGCGCTAGGACGCACGGCCTTCTTCTGCTTTGTCATGGCCACGGCCCTTTTCGCTCTTGAGCTCCAGCACCAGCTTCGTCACGGCGGCAACGGCGAACAGGACGTTCGTACCTACACTGGGACCGGAATAACTCAGCTATCGCCAGTCGAGACAAGTAGAGGGTTCAAGAGGAAGTCTTCAGGCTCACTCGTTGATGCACGTAGCAACTAGACATAGACTCTCTAGCCATGTGATCACGGAATGACTGGACAACCGAGCCACTTTTCTTCTACTGGGTCGCACGGCAAGCCCGTCGACTGCTGGATCTGGAGCTTCCGAATCACAATGTTGATCGCCTTCGAGGTGCACGAGATCACTTGCATCATGTCGTTGTAGCACATCGCGACTGTGCTGTTCTCGCTTGCTTCGGCCATGTTGCACTGCCGGTAAAGGACTCCACCGCACACAGCGATGTCCGCTTTCTTCTCTTCGATCCCCGCAGTCAAGTTGCTGCTAGGTAGCGGCCCTCCGCCGGTCATCGCTGGGCAGACGGTGTTGTTAAACTTCTCGAGGATCGCCACTGATGTTGCATCCACGCCGTCACCCGCGCCAGTGCCAACACAAAGAGCGTTCGCGCACGTCGCGTCACTGCACGTGTTTGTCGCTTCGTCACAGCACGCTCCGACGCGCGTGATCACGAGGTAGATGAGATTCTGGAGCGGCGCGAGACTCGGGAACCGCTCGATGCCAGTGCTCGACATGATCTCCATCCGCCGCAGTTTCTTCAGAGGCTCGAACGAAGGCAGCTCCGTCATGCCCACGCCTGCTAACGTCACGCTCTTCAGGTTCGTGAGTCCCTCGAACAACGGTAGCTTTGTCAAATTGTAGTGATTGCCGAAGTGGAGTGTGCTCAGCAGCGACATCTTGGAGAACAGATCGGTCGGCATCGACATCAAGTTCGTGGAGCCCGGTTTTCCTTCGATGTGCCTAGCAAGGGAGTAGCGCGCGTCAGGTTGGACGACCACGAGAGAATATCAAGCAGACCGTGGGCACATACGTACAGGAACTCGAGGTTCTGGAGACCTGTCGCCCATGATGGGATCGACGCGGTCGAGGTGTATATCAGAGAGCTGCAGAGACAACACTGTTGTCAGTACCACCACATGTTGTTCAGCGCTCATGGCTCACTTACACATAGCTGAGTCCGCTGCAGCCGAGAAGCGCTTCTGGCAGCTCGACTAGCTGCCGGTTGATGATCTGGAGCACGTGGAGGTCGCCAGATGCAGCGAGAGTCTTGACGACTGGGGTTGCGTCGGGTGGGTCGGTCCACTCTTCGTAGGTCTTGGGAGCTTTATCCACATCGACGAGCGCGATGCACGGACACATGTCTGCGCGGGTGATTCGATGGGCATATGCGACGCACTCGGTGTAGCTGGCACATGCTGCAGCTGCTGAAGTCGTGGCTAGGTGCGCGTAGACGACGACAACACAGGAGAACGCAGCGAACGGGATCGCCATCCACCTTGGCACCGAACTCTGGGCCATCGCCGATTGCAGTTTCTGCTCGGATGAACGGCGTCGCAGTCCTGCGGCTTGCATCTGGATCTTCACCTCGATCACCCGCTTGAGCCGATAGCAAAACGACATGTTCATGCCGATTCGAAGCACAAAGTCCAGAACGTTCCAGATCCGCAGCGCGTTGAAGCTCAGCAAGAAGATCGTGACTTGGACGGGATCGGCCATGATGCGAGCTTGACGCTCGTACGCGCCAACTGGGGCCATCTCGAGGTTGATACGGAGCATCTCCCGGTCGAAGTCGAAGTTGAAGTAGCTGAACAGGAGCAAGATAACTGGGGCGCCGACTGCCATGATCGTGTCGAATCTGGAAGCGCAGCGATCAGTTCGAGAGAGCATGCACCGAAACGGTGATCGGCGCTAGAGTGGCACTACTACTACTACGTACACTGTGTCGAGGAGGACTTCGCCGAATGAGGACACCCTCGGGTGTGCGAGGATGACAAAGACGCACGAGAGCGAGTTCAACGAAACGAGGACAGCGTACACGTAGCCGAGCACGTCCGGGAAACCCGCTTCCAGGATCTGATACAGTGTCAGCGACTGGAAGACGAAGTCGACGATCTTGAGCCAAATATTCTGCGCGTTGAGGTATCAGCGAGAGTAGAACACGTCACGAGTCACAGCCCTCAGCTTCATCGAAGGTACCAACCCTCATCGACCACGATTCAGTTGTGAACGTACCCACAGCTTTCGATGCTTGCCCTGGAAGCCCGTGAGATTGTTCCAGATCTGGAGTGCACTTTGAGTGGTGCTTCCTCCTCGCTGCGAGATGGCTTTCGTGATGCTTGGACCACGGGAGCGCACAACCTTGTTTCGCCAGAGCGTCATCTTGAGGATGGCGAACACGAAACCGAGCAGCACTGAGCCGAGCCCGATGAGTATGAACGCCAGCAGCGCCGGGTCTGTGTCGAGGAGGAGCCAGAAGGAACCGTTGTCGAAGTCCTCGGTACCCATGAGGAAGTTCGCGGTCGCGTTCGGATCAAAGTTGAGCGCCATGAGCCACACTGTCCACGCCGCAGAGAGAGTAACCACGAACAGCAGCGGCGGACCGAGCAGCCCGAATGCCTGGAAAAACATCAGATGCACCAGGCGCGTCTGCGCGCACCCCCGAGCTCCGCTTTTGCGACCAAGTTGCTGGCGCCGAACGCGCGGTCCTTGTGCGGACGATCCCGGGACAACTGCGACGACTGTAGTGCGTTTTGTCCGCCGAACTGACTCGACCAAGAGGTTCCAGGACGAGCGCGGCCACAACGCGACATCACTCGCCGCGCCTACCCGCTTCGCGGTTGGGCTGACTGGACTGACGCGCGAGGTCATCTTGCACGTCTTCCTCTCGAGACGCGTGCAGCGACCTTGTTCGAGCAGAGTAGCGAAACCGCTCTTATGCTTGCTAAATCGAGCAACTCGCTGAGTGCCATCTCGCATTTCACCTGCACCGAGTGGCCGAATTCACCTTCACTGTATTCCCGAGTTGACACGCATGACAACCACCAGAGACCTCGGAGACCTTCGAGACCTACGAGACCTCGCGCCGGGCGTGCGGCTGGGCGACTTCCTGCGCTGCCCGCGCTCCGGCTGGGAGTTCGCACTGCTGGCGCCGCCGCCACCGCTGCTCGTAGACGCTGCGACCTTCGCGCCGAGCAGCCGCTTCTTCGAGCCATTCCTGCCGCTCGAGGTGTTCGTGCGCGCGCTGCTGCGGCTGCTGCGCCGCTCGCAGGCGCTGACGACGGCCGCGCGCCCGCAGCGCAAGGAGGATCTCTGGGCTGCTGCGTTTCCGCGCTTCGGGCGCGCGCGCGAGCTGCAGCTGGGCCTCGAGCGCTGGATGCTCGCGCTGCCGGAGTTCCCGCGCGCCGTGCTGAGCCTCCACCAGTACGAGGTGGACCCTGAGGCGCTCAACGCGCTTTTACGTGCCTTCTGCGAGGGGGACGGCGGTGATGAGGTAGTCGAAGTTGGGCTCAAGTTCTCACAGCTCGCGAACTTCGGGATACCCATGCTCGAGACACTGATCGCATTCCTCGACGAGCTCTACGCGCGTCCAGATCGCCGCGTTGCCATCCGGTCGCTGGACCTGAGCCACAATCAGATGGGCGTCGAGCAACTTGCGCTGCTCGGTGAGCTGCTGGAGAGGAACAAGCGCATCTACCGCATCGCAGAAATCGCGCTCAACGACATTTTCTTCTCACGGCACCGCGAGAGCGACGAGGCCGACAAGATCGTGGAAGTGCTGAACGTCGTCTTCACGGAGCCGCTCGACCAGAGCGCATCGAGGTCGCAGGCGCTGCCTGCGCCGCTGACAATGCGTCGCCTGTCGTTCGACCACTCGTCGCTGCGTCTGCAGCACTTCGCGGCCATGTGCTCCTCGTTTCGCTACGGGTGTCTGGTCGAAGACCTCTCGCTGCTCTCGACGCTGAATCGTGTCAGCGCAGAAGACCGGAAGCAGTGCTGGCGATGGCTGGCGTTCGGACTCTTCTACCCGCGCTCGAAGCGGCTCCAGACGCCGTTCGTGCTCACCAAGATCGATCTGTCGCGCATCGAGCTGCGCGTCGCTGACGCGAAGGCCGTCAAGAGCACGCTGTCGGATCCGGCAGCCGAACTCGTGTGCGACGGGAGGCCTTGGCACGGAGTGGTTACCGGGACACCTCACCTTCACTACTTCAAGGCTGGCTCGGTTGTCTACGAGAGCGCCAACGACGTGGCACTATGCCTAGGAACGCTGCACCACGACAGAGAGCTGGAGGTTCTCGCAAGGAACGTGAACGGCTGGGTATGCGTCGTGTACCCAGGCTTCGGGATCGGATGGATCGAGTGTGAGGAAGCAATGTCACCAAGCGAGGGCGACTACGACACGAGCGTCGATCGCCTCTACGAGCTGACAGTCCACCGCTTGTCGTCGAAGAAGGCGCCGATCACGAGTCTCATCGAGAGCATCGGGCGGCACCTCAGTTTGCTCAGTGTCAAGTTCAACACGGTGGACATCGGGGCGATCGCCGCGCACTGCGTGAACCTCAAGCACTTGGACATCGAGGGCTGCAGTGTCCAAGGCAGCAGCGTCGACGCGCTTCTCCTCGCTGGAGCCAACTCGCGGTTCTTCCGAGGCCTCGAGTCGCTGAACCTGAACGACACGGACATCTCCAGCAGCTGCATCGACAAGCTAGTTGGTGTCTTGAGTTCGCAAGAGCAGCCCACGAAGCTCCGCGAGCTGCGACTTGTAAGCAGCGACGTCAGTGGACAGAGTCTCGCGCACATCTGCGATATGCTGGCAGTCAACAAGACGCTCGTCGTGCTCGAGTTGCAGCAGCTGCATGCGCGCTTGCACAGCGCCTCGCTCTGCCTCGATTTCGAGGAGCGGTTCCAAGACGAACTGCTGAAGATCGTGAGCTCACCGCGCAGCAAGCTCGCGTTTCTGAGCGTCCTCAATCGTGACTCTGCCGAGCGGGACTCTTCGCTGGACGCAGACTCGGTGGCGGCGATCTTCGCGTTCGCAGGAGCTCCGGTGCGCAGGCGGATCATGTGGCGCCTTCACTCGGACGACAGTGACGAAGAAGACTGAGTCGTATAGAGCTACCCGTTCAATGTTGCGCAGCTACTAGCATGCGCTCCTGTTCTAGCACTGTGCGATGCACGTCAGCGTCTGTGATGCCTAAGAACGCGTCGAACCGCTTCGCAGCGCAGTCGACGTCGTACACGCAGGCGCCGTGCTGCACCAGCAGCGCTGCGACGCCGTAGTGGCCGTGCCAGACCGCCAGCTCCAGCGCTGTCATCCTGTCCATCGTCTGCTGCGCCATGAACCGGATCCGAGATGCAGACACTGCGTCCAGGTCCGCGCCGTGCATGAGCAGCAGCTTCACCATGTCGGCGCGGTTCTCAATCACAGCGACGTGGAGTGGCGTGCGACCGCGCTGGTTCCGGTAGTTCACGTCTGCTCGCTGGTGCTCGATGAGGAACTCGGCGATGGCGAGGCAGTCGTACTTGACCGCGATGTGCAGCGCGCTGGTGTGTCTGTACCCTACTCCGTTGCCGACCAGCGACGCATCGGCGCCGTGCGCGCAGAGGAACGCGACCATGGCGAACTGGCGGCTCTGCAGCGCGCAGTACAGCGCCTCAGATCTGTACACACGCACGCGCTCTTCGTGTGATGACGAGCCGCTCGCTCGAGCTTCCTGTATCCGTCGGTCGTGGCTCGTTACGAGGAACTCCACGATGTCGAGACGCCCTGTCGCCACCGCGGCTGCGAGCGGAGTGCGCTTCTGCGCGTGCTGCCGCTCGAAGTCCTCGGTCCGTCCTTGCTTGTCGAGCCACTGCAGCAGCGACAGCGAGCCGTTCACGACCGCCAGGTCCACGATCGTGCGCTCGTCCTTGTCAACCGCAGACACGTCGGCTCCGAGCTCGAGCAGAGTCGCTATCGCACTGAGGCTCTCGAACCGCGTCGCAAGGTGCAGCGGTGTCTCGCCGGTTTCAATATGTTGTGCATTCACGTCTGCGCCGCTCGCGACAAGCAACCGGATCATCTCCTCTCGCTGGCGCCATTCAGGTTCTTGCGCGAAGAGCACAACCGCACAGCTCAAGCAGTCGTAGCGCCGGACGCAGAGCAGGCGGACGTCCGCGCCTGCGCGAATGAGCTCCGTCACCGTCCGGAGGTCTCCGAGGTCGATCGCCGTCATGAGCGCCGTCCACCCGCTGGCATCTCGCGCGTCGACCATCGCACCGCTCGCGAGATGCTGGACGAGGTCGTGGCGGCCGCGGCGCGCAGCTACGTGCAGCAGCGTCTCGCCGCCGTCATCGTCACCATCATCCTCGTATCGCGCATACGCGAGGTCTCCTTGAATCGCAGCTGCGAGTAGGGCGTCGTCGTCGAGGTGAGCTGAGACTGCTGAAAAGCTGGTGATCTCGTAAGTCGAACTGGTGCGCAGCATGGTGGCCACTTGTTGCTTGCGTCTGTCGGAGCGAATCGCCGAGTGATCGAACGGCGGCGGCAGCGAGCGAGGAAGCAGTGGCCACAACCATGTTCTTTCATGAGAAAGTGTAGCTATGTATGAGCGGTGGGGATGGGTCCACCAGCAGCAGCGCAGTTTCTCTCGTCCACACACCTCGCGCTGATTCGCCACTCGATTCTCCGTCGCAGCTGAGCCCGAGATGATTGAGCTGCCAGATCGCCACGATGTCCACTGGTTGCCTGCTCTCAGCAGATCGCGCCTGGATGCTGTCCCTGGTACCGCCAAGGCGGTCTCTTGGTAGGCTCCACTGCATAGCACCAGTTCATCCGTCGACCTTACCCTCCGCTAGTGTTCGCTCGTGTCAAGACCGACAGTACATGCCAGCGCGAGCGCAGAGTCTGCGTGGCGTCTCCATACCCACATCATGTCAACCCAACGAACCACTTTTCGTCACAGCAGACCCATACATTCACGTTCAAGCAGACAACAACTATCCATCGCAGACAACGCTGGGTGATAGGCTACGCTACACCCGCTCCACACGCATCATGAGTTCGCCCTTGATCGGGTGCGTGAGCGAGAGGTCGTACGTGACCGCCTGCCCCGGCACCAGCGCCAAGTGGAACTGGCTCAGCACCATCGCGCTCACGATCTTCATCTCCATCATCGCCAGGT
>JAASGU010000082.1:0-45355 GCA_023334365.1 Globisporangium acanthophoron | reverse complement strand
TGCGGCTCGCGCAGACGGCCGTGACGGACTTCGGCGGCCAGTGGACGCTCGTAGCGAACCTGTCCGAGGACTACGAGTACAAGTCTGTGCTCGACTGGCGCGTGCGCCGCGCGTGAGCGGATGGATGTTGTTGTCGAGATGCGAGTACCTCATCCGCTCTTGACTGCGTCAGCAGCAAGCCGACGGCTCAGGGCGGCGCGCTGGCGATCGCGCTCTCGAATCTCAAGGCGCAGCTGCACAACCGCGAGGCGCTGGCGCGCGAGGCCGAGGTGCGTGCAAGTGGGCGGAACATGTCTCGATTTGTAGCTGCTGTTGCTGATGCTCGCACTCCGCCGTCTCCTGCTGCGGCCACTTTGCAGCTCCACGCGCACAACAGCACGATCAACGAGATCTGGGCGTCCGAATCGACGCCCTGGAGCATCGCGACGTGCTGAGCGACGAGCTGGCCAAGTTCTGGGACCTGCGCGTCGTCGGCCACGAGCTATGGAGCCTCTCAGTGGGCTGTGACGACACGCTGCCCGCGGTCGGCACGGACATCAAGACGCACTTCTTCGACACACGCACGGGCGCCAAGCTCGGCGAGTGCGGCGAGAGTGACGTGGACGCGGTGAAGCAAGTGCGCTTCCATCCAACGCAGCGGCAGTTCGTCGTCACGGCATTGGAAGACGGCGTCGTGTGCATGTTCGACTACCGCATCACGGACGAGGACGAGGCGGCCGAGTCGATCCTGTACGTCAAGAGCGCGGTGACCAAAAGCGGCTTCTTTGGCGCATAGATGGAGAACATCTATCTCACGGGCGCCGAGACGCTCGACCTCTGGAACATCAACACGGCGCAGTGGCTGCATCACTACGACTGCAACGCGAACGGCATCCCGACCAACTATCTAATCAACTGCGTCTACGACGCGCCGAGCGCCGAGCTCTTCCTGCTCTCGGGCGACCACGACGGCAACGTACGGATCGACACTGTTAGCTCCGATGTATGCCGCTCAACCAGTGCACGGCGGAGCGGTGCCAGGCAGCTACGCGGGCGGCGGAGTCGTTCAGCAGCCAGTCTACAGCGGCGTGGGCAGGAGCGGAGGAGATATGAGCGCGGGAGCCGGCGCAGCGCTCGGCGGCGGCGCGGGTCTCCTCGGCGGTCTGCTGCTGGGCGAGGTGATAGCGGACGCTGGACGCTCGGGCTATGGTGGTGGTGGATTTGACGGCGGTGGCGTTGCTGCGAACGGCTTCGATGGTGGCGGCGGTGGGGCGACTTTGGATGCACGTCACTGCCCTCGTCGTGAACGCTCGTGCAGCGCAAGTGGTCGTCGCCACCCCAACACCCCGGCACTCGGATCATGTGGAACCAGTCGCGCGGGCAACGCTGGAAGAAGTGCGCGCCGTCGCCGGCAGCAAGAAGCCCTCATAACGTATCACTTTCATTCGGCTACTACACAGTGGACCTAAAGGTCTAGTACCTTCTAGTCCGACATGGATGCGTGGTGTCTGTGGTGGGAGCTGTGGTCGTCGCCTCCACTTGGCGACGACTCGCTCTCGAAGAAAAACACGTCGCGCTGGTCGGCGTCGCTCGCTCCGCGATCACGGCGCAGGCGGCGCACGATCGCGACGGCCACGACAGCCACGACGACCGTCGCGAGCACGATCATGGCGATCGCGACGCTGCTGCTTCCGGCCAGCGGCTGCAGCTCCGCGTTGCCGTTGAGTGCATCGCGTCCCGGCAACGAGGGCGAGAGCGTTGCGTTGGACGGCGCGTTCCGGATGCTACTCTGCACGCCGTCCACGCACGCCGAGTACTCGCTCTTGGTCGACCACCACTTCATGGCGCAGAGCGTGGTGGCGCGGCAGAGGTCCGCGGTGCACGGCTCGAACCGCCGCGACTTGGCGCGCATGTTCCAGTAGTACGTGTCGAGGAGCTCCGGGTCGGTCTTGACGCGCTCGTAGAACGCGCTCAGGTCGGTGGTCGAGAGAGACTCGAGTCCGTACGCTCTGCGGTGACGGAGCAGCACAAGTGAGACATCGTTAGAGCGTCAACTGCAGCAGAGCGAGCTCGAGCACAGTCATCAGCAGCTACGCACTCGCTGCCCTTGAAGAGCGGCTGCCAGTCCAGCTTCTGGTCTCTCTCTGTGATGTTGGTGCCGTAGACCGTGAAGTCCACGACTTCGTACGTGGTGGCGTCGTAGTCCCAGACGATGAACGACGGGTTGTTGTGGAAGTACGGCGAGATGGAGCCCGAGAGGAAGAGCGGCACGAGCTGGTAGGTCTCATCGGCGGTCGAGGTCGTGGTCGGCGCCGCCGAGCTCGGCTTGAGCAGTGGCACGCGCACTTCGACGCTCTGCACGTGGCCGAAGAGCTGCGCCTTGACCACGTCTGCGTACCTGCCGATGATCCGCTTGTATGTCTCGATGTAGTTGGGGAACCACTGCGGCTCCTCTCGGAACGAGTCGACAACCGGCGGGATGTGACCGGCAATGTACGCGACCTTGCCGCTGCTCTTGACGTCCGCGAGTGTCGCCTCGAGCCACGCGAACTGCCCGAACGGATCATTGACGTTCTGAGTGTTGGGCAAGTGCTTTGGCTGGAGAATCAGTCACACGTCAGCCTTCATCAGCCACCACCACCTCCAAGCTCCAAGCTCAAGCACCAGCATCAGCGTCGGCTCTCACCGCGTAGATAACCGTGTTGAGCGTGAGCACGACGATCTTGTCGCCGAGATCGTACGACAGGAACCCGCGTCTGCCGAACTTCGTGAGGTCCGCGGCCGAGAGCGAGTCGGTCCAGGCGCCAGAGACCTTGGTGAGCGTCGGGTTCGCGGCCACGTCCGGGTTCGTCAGCTCCATGAAATAGTTGGGATCTGGACACGACACAACGAGAGTGAGTGAAGCGGTCCGACGCGTTGTTCAGCAGCTACTGCTACCGGTCAGCGTACTGGCGTCGTTGTTGCCAAGGATCGCGGTGGCGTCGAGCGACTTGGTGGCGGTGGGCGGGAAGTACTTGTGCATCGTCTGCACGTTGAGCTCGACTGCCTTGGTGACGTACGCGTCGTCGTGCTCACCGTGCGCAACGTGGTCGCCCGTGAAGAGAAAGAGGTCGGGCGCCGGCAGCACCTGCTTGGCGAACGCGAGCGCCGACTCGAGCAGCCGCAGAGGTGCGTCTTGGCCGTAGCGGATCGGCACTGCGGCCGAGTCGTCGGCGTCGAGCGTCGCGGACAGGTTGAGGTGGACGTCGGAGAAGTGGAGGATTTGCTTGAGCGTCCGCATGCGGGGCGACAAAGAGGAGAAGAGCGAGTACGCGGACGAGAGGCGAAGGAGATTGGCGAGTGGCGAGATCGACGGGTGATCGAAACGAGCACGAGAGAGTCGCGAAGGCCAGCGAGAGAGACGGTGGGCGGAGTCACACTCATCCCGCGGATCGCGATACTCGTATAGCGTCGCGCGTCAGCACGAATGGCTCGAGGAGCGACGCCCTCGGTGTGCGCAAGCAGTTGGGTATGACGGCCAGACCGGATGGATGGAACTGGGGACATCAGCGGTATTCCGACAATTGTGATACGCACCGCACACGCTGGCGCTTTCGCCACAGGTTTTGGTTGTCTCGCGCGTTATGGATGGCTTCGAAATCGCGGGTTGGGCGCGTGCTCACCGAGTCTTCAGCGCTCTAGCGAAGTGAGTCCGGCTCCCTGCACCTTTGTGTCCTCGATCTTGACTTGTCAGGAGTCGGTATTGAGCTGTCTCGGATGCAAGCTGTTCACGTGCAGCCTGTGGACGCGTCGCTACGATCTTGCCGCTTGCTCTGGGGAGTCGCTGTGAGCGCTTGGGGCAATGAGTTCACTTCGAGATGCTGTGCTTGGCACGAAGTTAGGTGGTCGCAGTGCCTTTCAAGGTGAGGAGAATGCGAAGGCTCCGTTCTCACACGAAGTTGCCCCGCCGCCACCACCGCCATTTCGCGCGCACTGCTATGTGGCTGTAGGCAAGCACTAACGCTTTGGAGCTCTGCTTGTAGCGTACAGCCTCACAGCCATCCGGCTGCACGCCTGGTGGCCGACTCAGCAAGCGTTCTCATCTCAAATGCTGTTTCTCGATAGTGCTAAAACCGAGTATCGTGTGCCAGCTCACTTCATTCATTACTATCCCGAAAACGCTTTCGAACCCACAACATTAGCAAAAAGCACATACAAACGCGCTCTTCTGCTTACTGTACTTGGAGCGAGGAGCATGGACGGCGTGGACGGCGCGCTGCGCTTCCTGCAGCGCCAGTTCGCGAGCGTCGCGCACGAAGAGGCGCAGTGGCAGGAGGAGCGCCAGCGCCTGCAGCAGCAGGTGCGCGAGCTCGAGGCGCAGCGCAGCGCGCAGGAGGACGCCTACAAGGACGCGCTGCTGCGCGTCAAGATGCTCGAGTTCGCGCTGCGCCAGGAGCGCGGGCGCTACCTCGTATCCCCGGCCCCCGTGAGCAGCGTCTCGACCTCCGCCCCGAGCATCGCGACGGCCTCACGCGCCGAGCACGCGCCGATCACGCGGCCGGCGGCGGCGTCCGTCACGATCTCGCGCACCATGTCGGGTGCGTCCCACACGCCGCCGGCGAGCCCGCTGGCCGCGAAGGCGCTCGACAAGCAGGTCTACCGCGTCGACAGCGGGGTCGGCAGCGGCGGCAACGGCGGTGGGAAGGCGACGCCCGCGACCCCGAAGACCGCGACGAAGGGGACGGAGATCAGCCGCCCGCGCATGGGCTCACGCAACGCGTCGTCATCGGTCTCGGACGCGCCGAACTCGAACGAACGTGCGTGGGAGAGCAGCTGGGGTGTGGAGGATAGGAAAAATGGCTCCTGCGCTCATGCTGGTGTGGACGAATGTGTTGCGGCTGGCAAGCAGGAGCGGAGGCGGCGAAGAGCGTCAAGTCGGAGAAGATCGTGCTCGGTCCCAAGGCGTCGTTCCGTCCACACAAACTCAAAGTCAAACTCTCGGGGCACATGGTGAGTGGCGACGTCGTCGAGTGGCGACGCCGTCTCATGCTCGTCATGGTGACGGACGACTCACATCGGATCGTTGTGTGTGGTTATGTGCGCGCTTCCTCTCTGCCCACTCCAGGATGGCGTTCGCGCGATTGCGCTCCACCCCACAGAGCCGATCGTCGTGTCTGGAAGTGAGGACTGTACAGTCAAAGTCTGGAACCTCTCGAGCGCCATCGGTGGACCTCCGTCGCAGCGGTACGCCGCCCTTCGTCACGGATGCTACTGCACATAGAGATACGTATCTGACAACTGAGTCGACAACTCTCCCTCTCTCTCTCTCTTGCAGCACAACCGAGCTGGACTCGCTGCTCACGATCCGCACGCAAGCGCAGAGTGTGCTGTCCGTCGCGATCTTCAGCGCCGAGAACTACCCGAACAACGCCCCGCAGCGCGCAGGGGCGTTCGCGGCCGCAGGTCGCGACGGCTCGATTGGGCTGTACAACTTGCCAGTGACCGAGAGCGAGCGGGGCGAGCCGTTCACGTATGAGGAGTACCAGGGCTTCAAGGCGCACATCGTCAAGCGCGCGCATGACGATGCGATCTGGGACCTCCACGCGCATCCGCTCTCAAACGTCCTCTTCTCGGCGGGCTCGGACGGCGTCGTGCGGACATGGGGCGTCTCGTCAGGTACTCATGATCGAGTCGACGGTGTTGGTACGCGGTGCTGGTGCTGGTTGCCTGACGCTGGATGTGGTTTGTATTTCTGTCGTACTTGGCGATGCGAAGAGCTGACACTCAAGAGCGAACTTCGGTGCACGTCGAAGAGCCACGCGAAAGCCATCGGTACGAGTTGAGCTGCTGTAGTTGACGATGACGGCGCACTGCTTCCTCCAACTCACCGCTTCTGTGATATGTGCAGGACACAACGCCCGTGGCTCGCTTGTGCCGACTTCGGTGCACACACTGTTGTCGGACTCGAAGACGTGCGTTGTGGGGTACACGTCGGGCGGTTTGAGCCAGTTCGACTTCCACGGCGAGCAGCTCATCCAGATGCTGCGCCACAACGATCTGGACGCGCTCGGTCGCGAGTCTCGAGAAGCCCAGATCAACCAAGTACGCGCTTCGACTTCACTTGAGTCGACCGAGGTTCCGTTCGCTGTCTGACGAACTGATGACGCTGTTGGTGGTGACTGTTGCAGCTCGCCGTGCACCCGACGATGCCTGTGGTGTTCGCCGCTCACCAGGACCGAAAAGTTCGTCTGTACGACATGCGCTCAGGTGCGGTTTGCTCTGATGTGCTGGCGGCGTCGGGCTCTTGCGATTGCAATGTGAGTGCTTATGCGTGTGTGGTTGGTCGTGACAGGCGAGTGCATCGGAGCGATGATGGCGCATCAAGACGCAGTGTCGAGTCTCTCCATAGACGCCTCCGGGCTGTATCTCGCGACGGGCGGTGCGTTCTCGTTCCGGCACGACTGCTGGCTGCACTTGAGCAAGAGGTGGTGTGCTCATCCTAGCGTATCTGATTAGGCCACGACGGCTCGCTGCGCATCTGGTCTGTGGCGGAGCGTCACTGTGTCTTCGAGCAGTCGGTGGGTGCTTTCTCTCTCTCTCTATTCTACTGTGTGTAGGTAGCGTGCTCACTCGTGTGTCTGCTTCTGTCCAGGCTCACCGACCGAAGATGGGCGAAGCTGTCCACGCGGTCGCGTTCCACCCGTCACGGAACTTCATCGCGACGGGAGGCGCCGACTGCACGCTCAAGGTGTTTCAGTAGCTGCTCGAGACGGGCAGGAAGAACGAAGACAGCTCGGATCACGGCGTGGACGGGCGAAGCAACAATATGAGGGAGGACTGGGCTGCTGTCGTTGGTTCGATCAGCGGCGGCTTCCGTTGCAAGACAGGATGCTGGCTGCCTGGCTGCCAGCGCGCTCCAGTTCGTTTAGATGTGACGACGCCCGTAACAAAGGACAGGTTCGTGTGATTCCTGCTGCTCTGATGCTGCCGCGATGTGGTAGAGCATCACGAGCCCATGCAGCAGACCAAGACAGACGACTCCCTCTTCACACAGATGCCAACAACAAAGGAGACCGCGACTTTAGCAAGCAGCGCACGCGATCGCCTCTCGGCAACTGCACGCGCCGCCGGTTTATTACGATGGCAAAGACCTTCATCTCTGGCTAGAACGCCGCGCTCTCGCGCTGCACTTAGATCACGCCGATGCGGTTGGCCACGTCGAGCGCGTCGTAGTCCGACGTCAGACGCACGTACGCCTTCTTCTGGCCGTCCGGTCTGAATCACACAACACACGAACACAGAGAGTGAGTACGACGCTCGCTCGTACAGTCCAGCAGACACGCCAGACAACAACCGCACAGACACACTCGCATGCGAGCAGCAACAGCAGCAGGAGCCAGATGCTGCAGTGGAGCACCACACACCCTCGCAGGTGCGCGGACACGCTCGACACCACAGCCACCAGCACCGCCGCCGCCGCCACCACGCCACGGCAGACATCACATGCAGAGAATAGGCGACCGGGGGAAGAGCTCCAGCGCGCTTGCAGACTCGAACTGCCCCGACCGGGACCGAGCCGCCGCGCTGGTTCCCGCCAGTCTCAAGCGAATCGACACGACGGGGTGTACCTGATGAGCGTGTTGACCTTGGCCGCCTTGATGTCGTACAGCTGCTTGACGGCGTCCTTGATCTGGCGCTTGTTCGCGAGCAGGTCAACGAGGAACACGAGCGTGTTGTTGTCCTCGATCTTCTTCATCGCCGACTCAGTCGTGAGCGGCGACTTGATGATGCGGTACTTGTCGAGCTTGGTGCGCGTCGGCACAGCCTTGCGAGCGTACTTGGGCGCGCGCGCGAGCTTGAGCGTCTTCGGCTTGTAGAAGTGCACCTTGGTGCGCACCTTGATGGCCTTGCCGTGCGAGCCCTTCACGAGCTTCTTGGACACGACGGCGGCCTTCTTGCCGGCGGCGGTCTTCGGGGCGGAGGAGGTAGCCTTAGCCATCGCTGCTGCTTTGTTCTCGAGAGATGAAGAGTGTGCGATGTTGTTGTCGCGATACCAAGTTTCAGAGCCAAAATGACTGGCGCTCAATCGAGCTGCTCATTTTGGTAATTTTTACATAAGTATGTGGCCCACATTGTTTCGTGTAAGCACGTGTGGCGCATCGACTTGATTACGTCCGAGTTTTGCAGGAGCACCTGAGGATCACAACTAGAACGTCGAGCTGCGCGCCAAGCGACCTCCGGCGACTTCAAGGTGACCATGGGCGGCGCGCAGGAAGCGACCCCGCTGCTCGCGAGCCAGCAGCAGCAGCAGCAAAAGAAGAAGCAGACGATGTCGCGCTGGGTCGAGCCGGAGGAGCCGAGCGGCGGCGAGCGGCAGCGCAAGCGCGGCGCGCGGCAGATGCTCTGCCTGCAGTTCAGCCAGCTGCTGCTGCTGGCAACGGACCTGGTGGCGCTACTGCTGACGGCGCGCGTGAGTCTGGGCGGCGCGGGCTTCTGGCGGCTCACGTGGCTGGTGGAGCCCGCGAGCGTGCAGTGGCGCTTCTGGGGGGTGCCCGTGGCTGCGACGGTGGCCAAGTGCGCGCTCTTCGCGCTCGTCATGGCGCGGCCCACCTGGCGCGTGCTCGCCTGGAGCTGCTACGCGCTGGCGCTGGCGCTGCTCGTGGTGCTGGCGCGCGACGCCTTCGCGCTCGACGCGCTCTCGCAGGACTTCGAGGACGCCAACCAGCTCGCGACCGCCAACGTCGCCAATTCGCTGCCGCTCGTCTTCACAGTGCTCGAGGTCGTGAACCTCCACTACCTGCTCGACCAGATCGCCCCGCCGGCAGAGTCGCAGCAAGAAGACAACTTGGACGCTGTCGCACCGCCGCCCTCGCGCGAGCCGCCACCGCCGCGCGGCATCTCGTTTGTCAAGATGGTGTACATCCTCAAGCCGTACTTCTGGCCGCACGGCGCCGCCAACAAGCTGCGCGCCACGAGCACGTACGTGGTGCTCATCGTGTCCAAACTCGCGAACCTCGCGGCGCCGCTGTCCATGGCGGAGGCCACGAACGCGCTGCTGGCGAAGGACACGACGCGCGCACTCAACAACATCGTCACGTTCACGGCCCTGGTGCTCGTGTCCAAGCTTTTCAAGGAGCTCCAGTCGCTCATCTACCTCAAGGTCAAGCAGACAGCGTACGTCGAGCTCGCGACGCTCACGTACGAGCACGTGCACTCGCTCTCGTACGACTGGCACGTGCGCAAGAAGCTGGGCGACGTGCTGCGCTCGATGGACCGTGGCGTCGAGTCTGCGAACGCCGTCGTGTCGTACGTGTTCTTGTACCTCTTCCCGACGCTCGCCGAGGCCGTGGTGGTCACCATCGTCTTCGCGCTGCATTTCCAGCTCGCGAGCCTCTCGTTCGTCGCGTTCTCGAGCCTCGCGGTGTACGTCTTCGTGACGATCAAGATCACGCTCTGGCGCAAAAAGTACCGCGAGGCGTCTACGCGGCACGACAACGAGTACCACGACAAAGCCACGGACGCACTCATCAACTACGAGACGATCAAGTACTTCTCGAACGAGCGGTACGAGATCGACACGTATACCAAGGTGATCGAGAAGTACCAGCGCTACTCCATCTCGGTGCAGGCGTCGCTCAGCGTGCTCAACGGCGTGCAGTCGGTGATCATCCAGCTCACGATCCTCGCCGCGCTCGGCCTCGCCGCGCCGCACGTGGTCGAGAACTCGGGGCGCAACATTGACATTGGCGCGTTCGTCGCCATCTCCGTGTACCTCAGCAACCTCTTCCAGCCACTGTTCAACCTCGGCGGCATCTACAACATGGTGATCAACTCGGTCGTGGACATGAAGAAGCTGAGCGAGCTGCTGTCCGTGGAGGCGGACATCGTCGACGTGCCAGATGCGAGAGAGCTGCGCGTATGCGAGTTCGACCTGAAGAACGGCATCGACGTCGCGTTCAAGAACGTGTACTTCCACTACCCGTCGCAGACTGCGGACAGCGGTGTGAAGGACCTGACGTTCACAATCCCGCGCGGCACGACGACGGCGCTCGTGGGCGAGACCGGCGCGGGCAAGACAACGATCTCGCGCCTGCTCTTCCGTTTCTACGAGTGCGCGTCGGGCAAGATCCTCGTGAACCACGAGAACATCAGCCAGGTGACGCAGCAGTCGCTGCGGCGTGTGATCGGCATCGTGCCACAGGACACGGTGCTCTTCAACGACACGATCCTCAACAACATCAAGTACGGGAACCTGACGGCGACGTTCTCGCAGATCGAGGAGGCGGCCAAGAACGCGCGCATCTACGACTTCATCATGGCGATGCCCGACCAGTGGAACACCAAGGTGGGCGAGCGCGGGCTCAAGCTCTCGGGCGGCGAGAAGCAGCGCGTGGCGATCGCTCGCACGCTGCTCAAGGACCCGCCGTTCGTAATCCTGGACGAGGCCACGTCGGCGCTCGACACCGTGACGGAGCAGGAGATCCAGAAGGCGCTCAACCGCCTCAAGTCGAACCGCACGATGCTCATCATCGCGCACCGCCTCTCGACGGTACGTTTGCTGTGTTGTGTGCAGAGTGTGCGTTGAGGGTGTTTGTCGGCAATGTGGTTGGTTGTTCATGCACTCACATGTCCTTGTGTCCTTGTGCTGTGTGTGCTGTGACCCCGTTGCTGGTGTTGCTGCTGGTGTCGCGGCTGCATCGCTCTCTCCTTCTCTCACTCCACCAACGAACCATCAGATCCGCAACGCGCACCAGATCATCGTGCTGAGCGACGGCCAGATCGCCGAGCAGGGCACGCACGACGAGCTCGTGGAGCAGCCCGGCGGCATCTACCACCGCATGTGGAATGCGCAGCGCAAGGCGAACAACGCTGTCACGCAGATCGAAGAGCAGCAGCAGTAGACCATGCAAGTATGAGCAATGCAGAGATGGATGGCGACAAAGCTGAAGTGCCGGGGGTGACAGGGTGATCACAAACGGCGTCTTCGAAGCGAGCGCTGAAGATACAAGGCACAAGGAGCGAAGCGAGTGGCCCCAATCTACTCTGACACAAAACTGATGTTGTTTTCCTACTCCTGACACTCTACTGCAATGCCCTTCTTGGTACTCCTCCTACTCGTGGTGGTGCTCCTGCTCCTGCGGTTGCTGCTGCTGCTGTTGCAGTGCGCTTCCGACGAAGCTTCTCGTCGGCACCATCGCTGGGATCCGGAACATCGGATACTCCGATCCGCCACTGCGCTGATGCTGCTGGTGCGATGGCCACGGAGAACGGTCGATCGGAGATGCCGCGATCGCACCATCTGCACCACCACCGCCGCTGTCCCTGCCACTCGAATTCATCTTGGTGATGAGCGAGCGCTCCATCTGCTGCAGCATCGCGCGAACGAACAGGATCTTGCTGTCCGGCAGCGCCACGACGTACTTGCTCAAGAGCATGCCGTTCAGCGCCACCGGCTCGCGACGGCGCTGGCTGAAGTCCTCGCGGATGTAGTACAGCGTCATCTCGTCTTCGCCCTTGCTCTCGACGAGGATGACTTCTTCGGAGAGCAGCTCCCACTCGACGCCGTACTTTGGCGTCCCGCTGCCGCCGCTATCGCTGCCGCCGCGCACGTCCAGCAACATGATGCGCTTGCGCGTGACTAGAAAGCATTTCTGCTTCAGGTCGACGTGCCCAACGTACCCGTCACTGCGGTACCGCCCGCCGCGCAGTTTGCTCACGATCTCCTCGCCCAAAGACTCCACGTACGAGTACACCTTGAGGCGCCGCGTGCGCAAGTCGATAAAGCGCGGCGGCCGCACGCGCATCAAGAGCGCCTTCGTGTTCGGGTCGATCGCGTCTCGCAGCGTCGCAGTCGTCGTGGCCGCGGCGAGCGAGATTCCCAGCAGCGGCTTGAGCACGAGTCCGAACACGCCGGCGAAGACGCCAGGGAGCACGCCACGCACGCCGTTCATCTCGACCGAGTGGATGGGCGAGACGACGACGCCGGAGATCCCTTGTGCGAAGCCCTGGTAGATGTTGCGAGTAGCAGGGTACCCCGTGTAGTCGTCCAACTTGACGCACGCCTCCGAAAGCCCGAGCGAGCTCGCCGTGAGAATGCGCGAGTTGAAGTCCAGGAACGTGTACACGGACGCGCGCACCAGCGACAGCGAGCCGCGACCGACTCCGAACACGAACTCCTTCGGGCTCTTGGTGATCCCGTACGCTGGCTCGTAGATGAAGTCCTGGAAGCCGACCTTCAGGTTCTTCCACGCGATCATCGGGTTGCCCAGCACGTCGACGCTGCCCAAGATCACGTACGCCTGCCTCAGCGCTTCGCTCTGGTAGTGGGACGTCAGGCGCGTCGCCAGCGCATCCGGCTGCACGAACGAGTGACTGATCTCCAGCGCCTTGAGATTGAACGGCGCGTTCGCGATCTTCGTCAGGCTTGTGCCGATCGCGTTCAGGATCAGCCGCAGCGGACCAACCGTTGCGGCAGACGAGGCCGAGTCCACGAACGACGACGACACGCCACCGCCTCTGCCATTGCCGCCATCAGTGCCAGTCACGTATTGGCCGTCTGTGATCGCGCCGGCACCACCTCCAAACGTGAAACTCACCGTCGCCTGCACGACACACAACCAACAAACTCAGGTGAGCAACTCTCCTCTGCGCACAGCGTCTCATCTCACAGGAACTGTGACAGCTCCAGCCAACGACGTACTCGGATCGGGTCGATGTAGAACTCCTCGAAGTACAGCTTCTTCTCCTCGTCCTTGCGCGTGAACTTGCCCTGGGTCGGATACACTGGGATCGATGGAGCGTACGAGTGCAAGCTGCTGCTTTCTCTCGCGTCGACGATAGCCCCTTCCGTCTTCGAGCGGTTCGTGTGCATCGACAGACTGGACTGCGCGATAGACGTCGTGGCTTCCTCCTCGCGAATAGCTTCGAGGATCTTCACATTCACCTCCAGACTCGCGTTGAAGTCTTCGAGCAGCAAGCTGTTCTGCGATCTCCAAGAAGATTCGCCTCGCTTGGCCTTGCCGACATGGTCCGCGGCTCCGTAGCCGTTCGCATCCATCACGAGAGGCGCCAAGTGCGACAGCAGCGACCCATCCACGCGCACGTGCACAGGAAGCGCCCTCGCGCTAAAGTACCGAATGAAGTTGATCCCTGCGTACTCGTCGTGCTTGACGAGGTAGAGCTGCAGCGCGGGGATGTGAACGATCTCGCCATCCACGCTCTGCGACCGCGCAGCGGAGTTGGAGAAGCGCAACAACACCGGGAACGGAGTTCCCTGCAGCTGGTTATCGATCTGCACGTCACTGATCTCGAAGCGGCACGCAACGATGCGCGCCGTGGTCTCGCGCTCCAGTCTTGACACAGCGGTGCCGCCCCTCGTGATGTACGCACTGCTCTTCTCCCGGTCCTCTTCGCTCATGATCACTTGAAGGTGGATCCCCGAGACCGACGCGTACACGAGCTCTTTCGGGATACCATCCACTAACGACACACCAACGCCTTGCAGCTGAATCTCGAAGCGGAGTGTCGGAGCTGACACGAACCGCCGCAGGAAGTCCTGGCCGAATGTGGCATGCTTGGCTGCAGTCGCGTCTTGAGCCAAAAGCTCATCCGTACCTCTCTCACCACGAAGTCGAGCGTCGGTGAAGCGCAGAACGCGAGTCGGTCCGTCCGTCGACACCTCGATGCCGAGTGTTCCCGCTAATGCATCCGGATACCGCTGGATCTTATCGAGCACGAACGTTCCGATCCGCAGCGGACGGCTGTTGTCTCCTGCAGCAGACGGAAGCATATCCACTACGAGCATTCGCTCTTGCGTCGGTTCGTCCCATGCGTAGTCGAGGCTGTGGTGCGGAAGCAGAATCTCACTCCGGCGCACTCGGTACTGGTGGATCCGGAGCGTCTCCAGCGAGTAGTTCTCCACTCGATACGGCGGAGCGCTCGCGCTTTCCTCTCTAAAGTACACACAGACACAGGAGCCATCGAGCTTCAGGGTGAGCCGCAACAGCTTGCTCTCGCGAGTGGACTCGTGGCGCATCCGAACCGCGTACTCGCCCGACTCGCCGAGAGGAACAGCGCCGCTCCACGACCACCCGTACTCGGCGATGCGGCACCTGATCGCACGCGTTTTACCGAACCGAAGCGTCCAGTGGAAGTCCGCGTACGCACCGGATTCGAGATGCACGACCGAGTTCATCGACGACATCATTCCGTTGTTTGGCAGGTGCACCGAGCTCCCGATGTCGATTGCGGATGTCGTCGTCGTGCTGAACTTCGCTGACGAGTGGCAGACCTCGATCGCGCAGCCCAGCGTGTTGACGAGCATGAACCGCGGCGTCAGCATCACAACTTTCGTGCGGGAGTACCGCCCCTTCGCTGTGCTGATCGAGTATCCGATGCTGTAATTTCGACTCGACCCGAAGTCTGCCGATTCGATCATGCCGGACGTTCCGGTCTGGTCCAGCACGACTGCCTCCGACCATTTGCGCTGCGAGCTCTCTTTCGTGGAATCGATCCCGCCTGACAGCTCGTCGTCGTTCACGCGCACGCGCACACATCCTTTTTCCGTTCGAATGTCAGAGTGACACACCTGGAGCACCTCCAGCTGCCCAATCGCTTTCGGGTCATCGATCGACTTGGGTAGCAGATCGAGCAGACCCTTGATTGGGGGAACACTCGGAAGCAAGCATGGGTGGCGCCGCTTTCTCTCGTGCTCGCGAGTGTTCGCTCCGCCAATCTCCATCTCGTCCACTGACCCCATCTTCGCACTGTCGCTGTCTCCCCAGTCCTGCCCACCAGAGAACGGAGTGTGGATCAGATGAGCATTTCGCTCTCTGTTTGCCAGCCTTGCTCTCTGGTTCTCCTTCAGCAGCAGCTCCTCTCTATCGAGTCGCTTCTGTCCCGCCAGCAGCCTGCAGCAATAAGTGTCTGCGTTAGCAGAGTAAAGGTACATAAACAGTATCATCACACATACACTGCGATACGTACGTTGTCTGGTGCTCGTTGCCGGTGCGCTCTTCGTCGAACTCGTACTCGAGCTTCAAACCCGTGAGGTTCACGATCCAGTACGGCACGTACAAGAAGATCTCGCGGCACTTGCTCTCCTTCATCTCGAACTCCGCGGTGATGTACAAGAGCGAGTCCGTCACGAGATCTTTCATCCTGATACGCCCAACGTCGACAGTCTCCTTGTCGAGAAGCAGTGGCTCACTCCACTCGAAGCCCTTCACGCGAACGCTGAGCTCAAGCGGGGTGTCCCAGTCCGAGAGATGCCAGATCACAGAATCGGCAACATTGATCGTCCCCCGTTCCCGAAGTCGTTGCTCCGCATCTTCCCACCGCTGTCGATGCGCTCGCACGCCTCCGACGGTGTCAGTAGCAGGAACCCAGTCATTCGGAGTCGAAAGACAGAACTCGAGAGGTCCCGCCGTCAAGTTGTGGAGCACGAGCGGCGGATGGAACGACAGCGTTCGGTGGTACAGTCCGTCGATTGAATTCGACAAGCACGCACGCATGATGAACGGCCGAACCGGGCGGTCACTGTGCAGGCGGTGGAACTTCATCGTCCTCTGTACATCCCCCAAATCGTCCGAGCTGACGTTCGCTGCGTCGCGATCCAGCACTGGCAGACGCACGCGCTCGAATGCGTACGGCTTCGGAAGCGCCTTTCCATTTGCGTCGACAGCCTTGATCTCGGGCGGGCGAGTCACGATGTGTCCCTCGCCGAGCGACACCAAGTGCAGCGGCACGGGGATGATTGACGAGGACTTGACGACAGATCTCCAAATCGGAGACACATCCACAGGCGACTGCGGAGAGACGTACTGCGCTGGAGGAGGCATGAACTCCACCTCCAGATCCGATCCAGTGTTGTTCTCCAGAAGCAGCGTCGACCGCACCACGAACACCTTCCGCCCTCGCTCTACCAGCACGTCAATCACGCACTCACACTTGCGAAGTCGTGCGGAGAAGATGTCCGTGTCGGCGTTCACCAAAGCGTACATCCGCGAGTCGACTTGATCCACCGGGATCGCGGTCTCGCTTTGCCACTTCTTCTCGACACCCGGCTGCCCCTCGCTGCTTTCCTCGTCC
The DNA here is from genome assembly GCA_023334365.1 of Globisporangium acanthophoron. Lineage (NCBI taxonomy): Eukaryota > Oomycota > Peronosporomycetes > Pythiales > Pythiaceae > Globisporangium > Globisporangium acanthophoron. The sequence continues at coordinate 29,308 of JAASGU010000082.1, read as the reverse complement.
TCAAAGACAGCAACGAAGATCTGGCGGTTGTTCGCTAGGTACGATCTCTCCGCACCGCTGCTCCCTTGGTAGTCGTAGCCGCGTCCATTCTGCACTCCGCTGGCGTTGCTGAAGTGGAAGTCTTCGCTGTCTGCTTCACCTTCGACGAACTCCATCGGCTCTTCGCCACCAGGCACCAGCGTGCTAGGTTTACACGCCTTGCCCCAGTAATGCAAGTTGAGTCCTGTGTTGTTTCGGATCCAGTACGTCGAGTACTCGGTCATCTCACGAGGATCACCGCCCTCGTGTACCACCCACTCCCACGCTCGCGTTGCCGCCATCATGTTGGCGATGAACGCCTCCGTCAGGTTCAACTGCAGCGTCTCGGTTGACTGAATCTTGACTTCCATTGGCTGCAACTGCAGCTCGCGACCATCACCGATCGCTGCCTCCTCGGGTGTCTGCCTCGCGCTCGGCTGCCTGGAAATTACGAGATTCACCTTCCAAGGCTCGATGAGTGGCTCGGACGCCACGAGACGAAGGTTGTGGTACCACGCGTCCAGCGTCGTCGCCAGCGAGATCTTCACTTCTGCGTCCGACGTGGCGACATGCGTTGCGCTGACCTGACCGATGTTGAACCCGATGACAGGCGACTCTTGATCGACGATGTTGTTGATCACTTGGAACTGGATGCCGCTCATCTGGAGCGACGACTGGGTCACCGCGTGTTTGCTGGTGCACCGACCGCCGTGCCGGAGTCCGTCCGTGAACACAGACTCATCGTCGCCTCCTCTCTCGGACGGGGTCTGGTAGTACGATGGCTCGCCATGCAGCTCGTCCGTAAACTCCCATCCAAATTCATCTTCCATCGACTTCAGTCGCGCCATGAATGTCTCTCTGATCTTGTCCTCGGCGCTTGCCACACTTGCCAAGCTGGACGCGATCTTCAGCAGCACAGGGAGATTGCGGTACGATACGCGGGAGGCAATCTTGTCCACCTCCACGGACGGCTGATGATGCATCCAGTCCTTCCAATCTGCTGGCAACTGCTCCACAACATCGTCTCCAACGAGAGACAAGGTCTCGTCGACAGTCGAAACAGTTTTGAGCGTGACAACACCAGTCGCCGTCGAAGCTGCGTCGCTTGCCTTGCTCTTCACCTCTGGTCGCGTACAGTACGCCGACTTGAACTCTGCGTGGACACTGAATGGCTCGACGATCGTCCACGGGAAGTGGATCCCCCTCACGGCTCTCGCTTCCGAGTCGAGACGCTCTTCAACGGGAGAGCTGATTCTCAGCTCGATATCGGAGACCTCTGCAGAACCGACATAGAGCTCTTTGCGAAGAGCTACAGCCGGATACCGATCTCCACTGAAAGCTGCAAAGTCAGCCCGAAGGTTCGCAGCAAGCTTCACTCCAGCCGCGTCCGACCTCTTGTCAGTTGAAAGTAGCCACAGCTGGAGATTGCACAACTCCACGTGGACGGTCCACACGCAGCGCCTGCCTTCGTCCTCACCCTTCGCTGCGACCAGTGAGCCTTTAACCGCCTCGTCATCACCTTCCTCTTCAACCGGAACATGGAGAGCGGTTGCCAGATCGCCTGCAGTCAGCTTCTCCTGACGATCCTCGTGGTGCGACGCACTTTGGTTCAGCGGTGAAGCGAACGCCAACCTCTTCCCGTCACCATCCTTCAATGACTCGGACATGCTGTCCTTTCGACCGAGAGTGAACCCGTTCAGCCCCGCACGCGACGAGTCCATGCCACGATGGTTGAACACGTGGGACCGCTGCAGCGCACTTTCGTCGCCACGACTTTCTGCGAAGTCCCGCATCCCGTCCATGTATCCGTGGTTCCGTCCTGCAGATGGTGGGAGGATCATCCGAGGCTTGTACTGTGCCTCCAACTGGTAAGCCCTTCGTCGCGCCGCCACAAACGTCTCGACACCAAAATGCTCCAGACGCAGCAGCGTACGCGGTAGTACGTTTACTCGCGCTGACGCGAGGGAGATCACCATCGCATTGTTGCTTTGCTCGTCCTCTTCCCGCAATGCTGCCGACTGGACATCCAACCGAACAAGAAGCTGAGGAGCCACGTCGACATCGTCTGCCGGTGCATACAACAACGACGCTCTCTCCTCCAAGCTCAGCTCAAAGTTGCCAGACTGACGGCTCGACGTGGAGAGGGACCGCCGAATAGTTCCACCATCGTAAGCGCGTGGAGACTTTGACGCGACAACGCTCTCAAAGAGATTTGTCAAGCATTCCTTCGAACACACAAATGATCACAACACGCACAGTTAGTCCATCCATCCTCATCTCTGGCCTTCAACGCGTAACACCGATCTGAGCAGTGCCAACTCGTACCTCTGGGTCAGCGATCTTGTCTCGAATCACTGCCTTGTGCAACGACATCTCATAGTGTGCTGCTCCAGTTGAAAAGTCCAGCGAGCTGGCGTTGGCCATCCCCTTGAGCCCAGTCGCCACAATCTCAACGACTGTCGTCGCGCCAGGCATCTTCGGTAGGCTCGACTTTCTGCTCCATGCGTCGTGGCGCTGTCTTCGCGGAGAGCCTGGACCGTTGCCCCCGAGCACACTCGCTACGTCTCGCGAATGTCCGTCATCGTTCGAGTCAATCACATTCTTCATCCACAGCTCGAATAGTTGTGGGGTGTCCGAGTGTGCCTGCAACGCGATCTTGATCTCTTCGATGGAGATGTTCGCGGTCAGCCCCATCTGCTGTGGAAAGTGCGCTTTGCTGTCGTCGGAGTGCAGCTTCTCGCCAATTTCCGACTCTTCTTTCGTCGCCACGGAGCCGAGTAAAGACTCCATATCGTCTCGATCTCTTCCCTGGTGTGTTGCCTTCACGATATCCATGATTGGCTTGATCGTTCCGTAGAGCACCTCCAGTCCGAGACTCAGTGTCTTCTCGCCGATGTTGACACAGACCGGTGATATCTCGACAGCAACCGTCATGTGAGGAACCACAGAACCGTCTGCAGCATGAATACTATCCGCTTCCGCATCCGTTGACAGCACGCGTTGCTCTGGGATCACACAGCGCATTGTGGCTCCAGTCGGCTCGAGAAGGTTGACTTGCTCGTGGAGGAACTTGATCTCCATCTCACTGATGCCGAAACTGACTTCTTTCCAGGCACTTGGATGCCGCTCCGGGCTCTCTTCAATTCGAAGCTCCTTGCTCGCTACAGATCCAGTCACCTTGCCGAAACAGATGCACATGCCGCCTGGTCGAGCAGCAGACTCCATCGCCATCGGCGGGAGAACGACGCTGGCTTTGAACACCTTCAGCTCAATGTCGAAATCGTCGAGCAAGTTTGGACGAGAAGTTATCTCGCCTTGCTCGCCTCCGTCACCAGACGGATCCAATTGCTCACCGCCGGCTGCTTTTGACTCCGCTGCTTGCGCCTTCGGTGACGCTCGAGGGACCTCCTTCTCGTCTGCACGCTTGCTCGACGGATCGACCGAGTCAAAAAATGGAGTCATCCTCGACTGCTGAGGACTCGCGAAGCTTGCGTCGAAGAAAGGCGACTGTGGGCCGTGCGCAGAAGAGTTCTCGAGCATGAACGATTGGGAGCGAGGGTGGCGTCCGAAACCCAGGTCGTCGAGCACGAAAGAGTGGGACCGAGCGTGGTGCGTCGAGTGCTCCCACTGCATTCGGTGTGCTCGCGCGTCGTGTCTCGATACCAGGTACACTCGGAGCGGTCCGTCGAGCACATAGCTCGTGACGGCCTCGAGGAAATCCGGTTGGACAAGCAGCTGGATGGGCTGGATCACGATGCTCACACTTGATCTCCTCGACACCGAAGCAGCTCCGCTTTCCTCGGGCTCGTCGCTCACCTTCTTCACGATCCTGCAGTCAATGCCCACGATGAACTGCGGAACAGCACCGGCGGCAGCGCCTTCACCAGCTTTCGCACTAACATCCAGCCCGAAGATGTCAACAAAGTCGCTTCGACCACCTTCACGCTTGCTTGCACCCGTGAGCTGCGCTTCGCTCTCCACCCCCGCGGATCGCTTCTTCGAACTCAGGTCGAACACCTTCACGTCGCCGATGGTGCCTTTCACAATCAAGTCGCCTTCGACTGACGTGCTCACTTGAGCCTGCACCCGAAGAATCGCAACCGACACCTCGGGCTCGCCGCGATCGCAAAAGCATACCGAGAGCGACTGAGTGCGCACACTCACTTTCATTGCCGCGGGCTTCGCCTGTCGCAGGCTGCCATTGCTGATGCTCGCTCTTCTTTTCGCCTTTGCGGTGTCCGCTTGCTTCTCGAGGAGTTTCTTCCGCGCGTTCTCCAAGTCTGCTCGTACCGACTCTGTCAAGCTCATCGGGAGCGAATACTCCTGGCTGACTGACGGCGGCAGCTGCAACGGAGGCAGCAACTCCTCGTCGATCATCTCTGCATGAGCTGAGAGGTTTGGAGCAGAGGTGCCGTTGAGCTTCAGTTTCGAAGACGTCTCGTCGATCAGCTCCAGGAGAGAGCAAATGTACGACTGATCAAAGTTGAACTGGAGACAGCCCACTCGAATGTCCATGTCGCGTTGCATCTCGTCGCCAGTGATACTGTCGTTCACGGAGCTGAAGACGAAATCCAGCAGATTCTCCGGCGCCGGAGCAGGAAGAGCGTTCACGGCCTCCGCTCGCTGGAACGAAATGACACGCTCGCGCTGTCTGTTGGAGCGGCGACGAGGGACTACACTGGGTGTGAAGATCTTGTTCGGACGCCTCTGCGGAGCTCTCATCGAGAACGGAGCAGATATCGTCGGACACGAGAACAAGAGGAACTCCGACGACTTCCCGCTCGCATCCAAGTAATCCTCAACCTCGAGCGATCGGAACCCGCAATTCGCTTGAGTCGACAGCGTCCTCTTTGCCAGGCGAACTCGAAATCCTTGCAGCTTCAGGACAATGGTTCCGTTGTCACCAATGTCCTCTTCAAAGTAGTTGCCATCGTAGCGATACGACGCGGACGCAGGCACACTCATCGACGACGGCTTCTTCAACTGAACCGAGATCAGCGGGAACGTGAACGTGCACACCATGAGCCTCCGATCCAGCAACTCGGTCTGCTGGGCGCTCGCCGCATACGACCGATTCGCTCGTCTCGACTTTTTCCTCTTGAGAAGCGGCGGGTCCTCCATGCCCAAGGCGTCCAACACTGTTCGATTCGGTCGAATCATCGGGCTGGATCGGAGGGACTCTCCTTCCGACACCCCCAGCTCTGTGATCTCAGGCAGCAGCACATTCCCGCTCGCAATACTGAACCAAGTGTCGTCACTGCCCGTGCTCGACTCGCCGTCGGAATCCTCCGAGTCAACCTGGAGCGTCTCCGCGACCGACGAAAACGCGTTGCTACTGTCATCGTCGTTCGCGACTCTCTTTAACGCAGATGTGCCGAGGAAGCTGCTCTTTCGTCGAGATTGGTGGCGCTCGTCTTGATCGAACGGAGTCGCGTCGAGACTTTCGAAAAAGTCTGTCGTGTCGAAGAAGCTGCTCTCGAACGGACTCGACTCGGGCTCATCCAGCGACGGGCTCGCGACGCTGAAGCGCTCAACCAGTCCGGACAGCTGGAAGTACTTCTCGAGCGACATCTTGAACGTCAGCGCTGGCAAGTCGGCGTGGACGTAGAACCGCGTCAGCGTCGCGTCGAGCGGGAGCACCGACATCCGCACGGTGACGTTGATGTTGAAACGCTCAACCAACTCGTACTCTTGCTCCTCGCTGAGCGTCGCCTGGGGGAGAGACGGTCCTGCCGCTACGGGGTTACTCTGCCGGTTCTTCCCGTACGGAACAAGGGAGACATGGATGTTGGTCACCGACAGACTGAACTTGTCGTAGAACTCCTCCTTCCAGCGAATGGCGCCTTCGCCCTTCTCAGCTTCGTCGTACAGCTGCTTCACGAACGACGTGCTTGAAGACAGATTCGGCGAGCTCGAAGGATTCAGCAGCGCTAGCGACGATCCACCGAATCCGCTCAGCGGCGCGCTGCTGCTGCTGGAAAGCACGTTGTCGCCGTCCAGTCTGCTCAAGCGGTCCGTGCGAAAGTTGATGTGGCCCAGATCCACCACCAGTCGCGCGCAGTCAATGTCGGAGTCGCTCTCTGGGATGATAATCACGGGCGCCTGAATCCGCAAGTCCACCGACACGGCTATCCGATTCGCCATCGCGTACTTCAGCTTCGCCTCCGTGCGCGACTTCAGGTTGACAATGTCGTTGAACGAAGCAACCTCGAGTTCTGCCCACAAACCGAGCACCTTTGGAGTGTTCATGAAACTCGACAGCCGACCCCAACACGTCGCGGTCGGCGAGAACACGATCTCCAGAGGCTCCATGTGGATATACAGCGCAGCGTCGGCGCTCGAGTTCGCCGGGTTTGTCTCGTAACTCAGCAGGAAGACCGGGCCGGTGAACGCTGCATTGTCGATCTCGCTCCCGGCTCCTCCCAGGTTCCCTCCCTGCTTCCTGCTCAGCAGACGCGAGAACGCAGAGCTCTCAGAGCTTTCGTCGAAGCCTTCAATCGACTGGAGCGAGACGTCGATTTTGATCGCATCGTCTTTCGCCACTGCAGCAAGCTGGAGGTGCGAGAACGTCCCGAGCAAGAAGTCCGTCGGAGCGTACTTGTTGCTGTAGCTCGGGTCGTCTCGCATCAGACTCTTGTTTGCCTCCATGTCGCTGGACAGGGTGAGCGAACCCTTTCCGAGCGTCACCGTGATCCGAGTTTCCTCGCTTTGCTCCGGATCGTCTAGGTCGTGCTCCTCGGCGTTCTTCTTCTTCTTCTTCAGCCGCTTCGATGGCTCGTACTCGAGGATCTTGAACAGCTCGCGGAGCTCGACCTCGGGCAGCACACGTCGAGGAGCTTCGTCTGGCGAGCCGTCGGGCGCAGACGTGAGCTTCGATGTCCACCCAAACATCCACGTGCCCCACGATTTGAACTTCGCCTCAGTCGGCATCGTGGATTCGGACAGCTCCGTGTCGACTGACTCGGTGTCTGAGAAGACTGCCGACGCTGGAAGCGGCATCGAGCGTGCCGGGTCTGAGCTCGAGCTCTTCTTGGATGACGCGAACTCCTGCACCCGCCGATCCGCGAGGAACCGGAAGAACAGAATGTCCTCCACGGGTCGCCGGTTCTCGATCTCCTCCAGCACAGACAGGGAACTACTCGAGCCTGCTCCTCCTGCTCTTGATGAACCCCGCGACGAGTGTCCTGACGAGGCCACGCTCACTTGCCCGTCTTCGTCGTCGTAGCTCTCACTCAACATGCTCGCGTCGTGGTCCTGCCCACCGTCGTCGTCATCGTCCTCTTCGCTCTCTGAGTCGAGATAGCTCCGCTCGCGACCTTCAAGCAGCAGTCGCGACTTTCTCTCCCATGCCGCGACGTATCTCCTTCGGTCTTCTCGGCGCTGCTTCATGTACACCCAGGACCAGCGCTGCCGCTTCACTCGCACGTCGTGCAGGACTGCAGTGATCGCGTACTGCCACCACTCGCCAGGCTCGGCGTCGAGCACCGCACTCCGCGGTCGCAGCCGCTTGTAGTGCTGGTACTTCGCGACGTGGTCAGGGATCTGGAAAGCCGACGCCAAGTACAGCAAGTCGCAATATTGCGAGTCCTCGAGGCGCAGTGCCACCTCCGGGATACTCACAGCGAGATCGAACTTGGGTCCGCTCGTGTCGAACGGGTCGCGGTTCACGACCAGCCGCGCGTGCGCGTCGATCGGCCGCAGCAGAAAGTGATGCTGCTGGTGCGACGGATACAGCTGCGTGTGCTGGTAGTGGCGGTCGTCGAAGCGCTTGGGGATCGACCTGCTGAAGAAGCTCGAGAACTCGTCGATCGAGCACCGCTCAAAGTCCACGCGCTGGTTCCGGAGCACCTCGCAGTCCGGGTTCAAGTACACGCTCAGGTGGTTCAGCTCGACGATCTTGTAGATGCGCGGCTCGCTGCTCTTGGACGTGTCCACGTACGACGGCTGCCAGCTCGAGTTCGTCGACTACAAGACACCCAGTGCAGAGCGGTGCGTGAGTTATGGAGGTGAATCACGTGAGCAGACGAAGTAGGTAGTCGAGAGACGACGCTGTACCTGCACGTGCACCGACTCGATCGTGAGTCCGAGCGCGAACGGATGGTCGCCCGTCGAGTGGTCTTCCAGCCGCACGTGGATGCGTCGAATGTGAAGCTGCAGGCCGCGCACATATGCAGAGAGAGAGAGAGAGAGAGAGAGAGAGAGAGAGAGAGAGAGTCACGTCACCACCCACGAACACACACGCTCCCAGTCAGCTGGTACTCTCATGCGCACCTCCAGGTTGTCGATGATCTTGTTGACGAGGCGCGCCGCGAAGCCGCTGTTGGCGCCGCCTGCCGCGTCCGCCGCCGCCTCGTCCTGGCGCTTGGCCTGCGCGTAGAGGTCCTCGAGCAGCTTCTTCTTGAGCGCGTTCTCGTCCAGCTCGAGCACCGCGCGCTCGATGTCCTCCTCTGTGCGCACGAGCACGTAGACGTCGTCGACAGTGACGACCACCGAGTCCGAGTGCAGGCGGTTCCACGGGATCTTGAGCTCGATCGAGCCCACGACGCCGCGCACGAGCCGCAGCGCCGGGTGTGCCACCACGTCCGGCTTGAGCTCCAGCGCGTGCAGCACCACGTAGCCGGACCAGACGGCCACGTTGATCTTGTCGCTGCTGAAGCATCGCGGGTCGATGTAGTTCCCCAGCGCGCTCGTGAGCAGCCCTGTCACGAGCGTCTCGAACATGGCGCCGGTGCAGCTGGTGGTGGTGCACGGGGAAGCTGCTCCTGCTCGGGACGGATGTCGATGTGCTTCCTGTCCTGAGGGATGGTCACAGGTGGTGCTGCGTATCGCTCACTCGATCACTTTCTAGAAGTGCTTCCAAAATGCCAAACCGAATTTTAGAGTATGTTTTGAACTGAGCTTTAGAAGTGATTCTAGACGTTATTCTAGACAAGCGCGTCGGTCATGATTTATTTAGTGAAAATCATGACGGACAAGGCATGGTTTACCGTGATTTTTTTCACTATTGATATGTTCCCACTAGCTACGATACCTCACGCAGACGCAGTTCGAGCGCCTGCGCGAAGCTGCACTGGATGACGCTGTCTTCACCATGCAGCGATACAACCTGCTGGACAGACTCGCGCTACTCGCCCTCAACACAAACATTCCTGGTGTGTCGCGCGCGTCACTTGGCAGATACAGAAGACAAAAGAAGAGGATGGAGGAACATGAGGCGGTGTCGGTGCTGCGGGCACCAGGAGAACAGGACTCGGACCAGGAGCCGGCGCACACACCACCACCGGAACCTAAGACAGAGCCGGGGCCAATGCAGGTGAACTACAGCGACGAGTCGTGGGGACAGAGCGAGTTCGACGTTGACTTCAACTCCAACGGTGACGAACGTGACGAACACGAGTGCGACCAGATGCCAGCTGGTCATGGTGTGGCGGAGCTCGAGGCTTGGCTCCAAAGTCTTATCGTGGAACCAGAGCCGGCGCCTGATGTCATGAGTGCTGTTCCTGTCCAGCACCTCGAGTTCCTGGATGCGGTGCCGCTGTGCCTCTGGCGCCGCCGAGGCGAGTGTATGGAGATATGTCCGTTCGGATACACTCACGACCAAGCAACGATCGCGAACGCTACGCTATCGGCAATCAACGGGGCGAGGCGCTTTTTCCTCATTGCAATGCATCTAATTACTAACGAAGTGGTGTGTGTGACTGTGTGTGCGCGTGAACCCTCCTGACAGCTCACTAACTCCTCTCTGACACCTCTGGCTACTTTTGCAATTTGACAGATCGCGATCGACATCAAGCGACACAGGCGCGGCACGCTGGTGCTGCTGCTGCTGACGTGGCGGGGCGGACTGTTGGGCGCGTCGGAACTCCTGCCAGAGCTGTTCAGGTGGTAGGTGCTACTGCTGCGGAGTGTAGAGTAGAGCGGTCTCTGCTCTTGTAGCTGCTGCGGAGTCGGCGCCATCATCTGCTGGTGCTCTTGCTGCTGTCGTCGCTGCCGCAGGCGATGCTGTATTAGGAGTCCACGTTTGCGTTGGTCTTGCATTGTCGTCATCGTCGTCGTCTTTGGACGCGCACGCATTCACCCACCACCACCCACTCCACCCACTCGCCAAAATTCATTTCTGAATTGTTGCAATTAAAAACCGAATTGTGTCTGCTAAATTGGTCGGGAAGAGTACACGAACGTTCCAGGATCACTCGCTGGCCTATATTAGGCTTCTCTCTCTCTCTCTCTCTGAGGCATGACATCTTGGCAATAAGCGCGCCTTGCCTTGCCGATGGCAGCGTAGCAGCAGCACAAACGTCTCACAATGACTGCGAGTTGACGCGCCGCCGCCGCTCGGCTCCTCCGGCTCGACCCAGCGCGACATCGTCTGCTTCTTCTTTTGCTGCTGCTGCTGCTGGCTCGCGAGCAGCGGTGTCGCTTCCTGCGCGCCGCCCATGGCGGTCGTCCGAGATCCCAGGTCGGCTCCTGCCCTGCGCAGCTCTTGGCAAATTCGCAATTGAGAAGGACACTCAGTGCATTGTTATTGAGGAACACTGGAGACCTCATCTCGAGACTGCTGCTGCGCCATGAGCTGTGAGTCGGCAAGGATCCGCTCGCTGCTCATGCGAGCTGATGCTCGCGATCGTCGGCGTGCACGAGAGGAAGAAGGCTGGACGGCGGGTGCGTGGGCGGAACAGGCAGGAGAGTTGCTGCCGAAGGATGTGATCGCGTCGACGTCCCAGATCAAGTCGGTCGAGTCGACGCTCGACGAGTGTGCATCGTCGCCGGAGTCGCTGTCATCCCTGCCAGTCTCTGTCTCGTGGGATCTTGCTGGACTGGTTAGGACATCAATGCTGGCTCCTTCCAGGCTCTCAGACCATCTCTCGTCGGATACCAAGTTCTTCGCACCACCACGTGTTCCATCGACGCCAGTATCATCTTCGGCAACGCTGTTCTGTCCCGACTGCGTATCTGTATCGATCTGGCGAGACTCTGGACCGTGTGTTGTGGTCGGTGGTATCTCCTTGCCACTTCCCTCCTCGTCGTCTTGAGAGCTCGATGGTCGAGCTGGTTGGCTGGTCTCGAAGTCTCGCGGCTCGTTCGGTTCGACTCGCGCTAAACCAGTCGGACTGCTTGATTCACCGGTGGCGCTCGCAAAGACTGCGATCTCGGTCGTCTGCTCTGGTACTCTGCTCACTTCTCGTGTATGAGCTGGTGCGCCGTCAACTTGCTCGGCCGGATCGAGGGAGGCACTCGAGTCGTCTGGCGTCCAGTTGACTGAAACCTGGTGGCTGGTGTCGACACCATCGCTTGATGCCATCCTGATGGTGTCCTTAGTCTCCTGCGTGCGAGGAGGACACGCATCTTGAGCAACCGAGTCAATGATGGTTGGATCTGCGCGTACTGAACGGACTGCCTCCGAAACACCCGAGTCGCTATCCTGTTTCAGCGTCTCATCCGTCTTGAGAGGGTGCTTCACCATCGTCTCTGTCGCTTGCGCTGCCGCCTCTGCGTCTCCCGCTTCTGTAGTCCCAGCAATGTCTTCATTAGTGTTCTTGAGCGATTCTGGTGTCGGCTCGAATGGAGTGGTGTTGCCGAGCTCACGTGTTGGCGAAGAGCGGGTGTCGAGAACACTTTTGTTGGAATGCTCGTGCAAGTGATCGCCGCTTTCAGAGGAACGACCAGGGTCGTCGTGGAGATCTGCTCCGCTTCGCGCTGACGCTCCGTCCACATCCGATTCCTGCGGGTCAACTCGTTCTACTGCTTCATCGACTGATGCATCCTCTTCGCTGAGACTGCTTTGGCAGTGTCCATCCGCGTCGCGTTTCAGCTGGGACGACTCGCACACCTTGTCGAGGATGGACCGAAGAGTGTCGAACACCTCGCTCTCACTTTGCCTGAGAGTCGAGACACTGTTGTCCTCACGCGTGATCGCACCTCGAAGAACTTCCCTTGTATCAGCATCAGCGGCGACAGCTTGAGTAGCAGGAGAATCGCCACAGCCGTGACTGTCATCGTCATCATCCGCAACATCGCTCTTCTTGTCGTCATCTTTCTCTCCATCGTCCTCCACACTGACTTCGTCATTGCAGACTCGGCCAGCACCTCCAGTACTCTCTTCAATGGCGACTGCCGTCAGTGGATTGCGCACTGCTTCTTCCTCCGACAGATCAATCACCTCCTCAGTGTGTGCTTCTGCGACGCCGTCACCACGATCCACATCGTCAATTTCATGAGTTTGGACGTTGATCATTCCGTCGCGTGCGTCGCTTGCATGTACGTCTGCGTTCCCGTCACCAACTTGACAGTTCTCACTTTGTGGCGCGATGCATTCATCTGCTGCCTCTTGGCCGACCATCTGCTCTGAATCGTAGCTTCCATAGTCAGCGCGTGTACCGGAAGGACCACCGTCCGTGTCCTCTGTGACCATTTGAGAGGGAGACACCAGCATGTCGTCGCTGAATGACGTTGAGACTTCAATTCTCTCGAGCTCTCGAAACGATTGAACTTGAGGTGCTTCTGGGAAGTTGCTCTCGCTCAGGACTTCTGAACGAGTAGGCTTCAGTGACTTCTGCTCTCGACGCTTGTGCTGCTTCCAAGCCGACTGGATGGACACAGCTGCCGCAACTTGCTGCATCTCCTCCACACGACATTGTTGGATCTCCTCAACTCTCCGTCGTCCTTGTGTCCCTCTCCATAGCGCTTGGATGCACAGCGCAGCTTCAAGTCTCTCCAGCTCGATTTCTTCGCGGTCAGCACGGACCTTGGCGTACCAACGAAGCCAGGCGCGCTGCACTTCACACGCGGCAGTGTTCCGTCGAGCTAGCACCGCGAGATAGGAGGCGACGCGTCTCCACCATCGCTGCAGCCTCTTCACTTCTCGCTGCGCCTTGTTCCACCTGCGTTTGCAAACCCACACTCGAAGCGTGTTCCGGATACAGTTCAGTGCGGCGCGCATTCGGCAGCACACTTGCATCGCAAGCCTCTGTCGAGTCCAGCGCTGGATCGCACACACTGCTTGCTTCTGCTGGCGCCACACACGAACATGAATCAAGCGACGCGCATACTTCTGAAGGATGACAGCTGAGAGCTGCCGCGCAAGAACCAACAACGCTCTCGACTTGTGCTGGAGCTGGCGGTGCACGAATCGCTGGAGCGTCGTTGCAGCGCGATAGCGCTCCTTCTCAAGCTTGTCTTCTGCCTGTATCTTTCGAAACAGCCGCCTTGCTCGCTGACAACGCGCGAAGCACTGTAGCGTGATCACAGCGTTTGCACGGTGCATCTTGAGTGCCTGGAAGCGCTTTTGCTCGAAGCAAGAGCGGATCGTGGACTGCAAGACGATCGACGCGTCGTGGTGGTGTTGCCGCTGCGTCTCACGAGCTTGCAGCAATTGCTCGTGTTTCGCGATCGTCTGCTGCACTCGAGCAGCTTTCGCTTCCTCTTGGATCGCTTCGCGCTGCTTCGCGAGCTGCAGGATCTGGTAGCTCCGCTGCAGCTGCCGGAACTCGTTGTTCAGACTCGCGTACTTCTGCTGGTCGAGTGCAAGGATGGTCTGCGCAGAGCTGAGCTGGGATCGCAGACGCATGTTCTCGTCGTCCTTGGCGTCGAGACGATCTGTCAGCTGTTGCACTTGCATTCTGAGGTCATCGAATCTGCTGATCGCAATCTTGCTGGAGGTCGCTTGGGGATCGCGCAGCTCTGTCGGAGTTCCTTCGGTAGATGCGGGTATATGACGCAGTCTGTTCGGTGGTGATGGGGGAGAAGGAACAAGTGCTTGACCTGATGCTATCGAAGCTGCAGCAAGTGCCGTCCGAAGCGAGCTCGCTTTCCTTGTCGAAGGTGGCGATAGAGCTGAGGCATGCGACGATGGCGCAAGAGAACCGCCTCGCTCTGAAGTCACCGAGCTCTGGGTGTTCAAGTTGACGTCTTCGCGCTTCTTCGTGCGCAGCTCCTTCCTGTCGTTGGGGACAGGAAGCCGCGCAAACTGAGCATCATCCGCCGCATCTTCGGCACTGAAGACTTCTGCTGACAAGGAACCACTCGTGAGGTGCCTCTGTATCAGGAAGCGCACGTATTCGCTCCACTCGATTCCCTGGTTTGAAAGCGACAGTGAGAGCCTCTGATGTGAGATCTTTGTTCTTAGATGCGCGGATCCAGCAAGGTGTGTACCTGGTCCTTGTTGACGTCCATGGCCAAGAAGAGCTCTTCGACTTGTGCCTCCGTAGGAGAGAACGTATCGTCCACTGTATATGCAGCCTCAGACTCACCAAACAGTGCTCTGAACAGCTTCTGTCCGTCTGGCGTAGCCTCGAGCGCTGCAGCACGAGGCAAACAGGAAAATAAGCGAGTGAGTATGCTGCCACTATCTCTCAGACGTATACTCTGCCATCCGTACAACGCACCGCCTTTGTGGCGCAGGAACACACTCTTGAACTCTTGGAGATCGATCTTGCCGTCGCCGTCATCATCGAGGAGGTAAAACAGCTTCTTCCACACGACCAGCGACTCTGCGATCGCTGTGTGACTCTTACTTCGACTCGTTTGTCGGCGGGTTACTGCTGAGCGAGTGTCTGATTCCGTACGAATGCCCGATCTCAGCTGCTGCGCTCGGAACGTCACGCTCATGCTGACGAACCCCGTCCGCTGTTTGACCTCTTGACTGTTGTGCAGCGCGTACCATTTGAATCGCGAACACTGGGGATCGGATACGTCACTTGAGAGCGACAACCGCTCCAGGACAGCGTATAGGTCCACGGAGCATTGCCCGAGACAGAGATCCGGGATATGACACGCAGATCCCATGATCTGGACAACCAACCGCGATGCTGGCTCGGCTCTACCATTCGTCGTCGCATCTTGTCGTGAGTCGAACGGGATCTCGAGCGTTGTGGCACCGTGAGAATCAGCATCTGCGCTCTTGGCAGGCGTTGTTGTATACGTTTGTCGATTCCAGAGACACTTGAAGAAGGTCTCGTCGACTGGGGCTGCTGGTGGAACGAGCAAGCGCGTAGCACCGAAACGGAGCTCGAACACACCCACTCGCGTCGGAACGTATCGTATGTCAACTAGAAGATGACCTTCGAGCTTCTCCGTGCCACTCGTATTGCTTTCAAGCGGGATCCATTCTTCTTCAGACGGAGCACTCGCTTCAGGAACGGCAACACTGCCGATGAGAACAGCTTCGAGAGCCTCCGACGCGAGCTCGAACCGAACTTTCGGGAGTGAGTTGTCGACACTCTGCGCCAGCGTGATCATCTCGTTCGTCCACTTCCAGCCTCCTCCCTCCTTGTCGTCGTACAGCGCTTTTCGAGTCTGTCGTCGCTTCTTCGTCTCCCCGAAGTCAGTCGAGTTCTCCTCTCTGCTCAGCCATGCACGGACAACCGCTGCTGCTTCAGAGTGGGTCCGACGGTAACCTGCGCCATCTGAAAACAACGCCTCCTGCACCCTAACGTGTACCTTCCCGGCAATAGTATCAAGCACCGCTGCACCGCTTGTCTGGTAGCTTGGAGACACGCTGAAGCTCACCTGCACATGCGCGACGGGCATATGCGGATGAGGTGTTGCTGACGTTTGCTTCCCATCGCCGACTGCCGCACTATGGAATAGCGAGTGCCATACTCGCCTGCCACTCTCGGACTCGTACCGCTCTCGCCAGCCCTTTCGCAGCGAGATGTGTGCGCTTGCCGGTACATCTCGATTGACGCCGTGTAGCTGAACTGCCAGCACGACACCTTCGTGCCCTTGAATGTCCGAGAGTGCATCTGTGAGGTCGACACTGGCGTTGATCTCAGCAATATCAGCAGTTCGCCGAGGCAATCGAACATACGACTCGTAGAGTAGTGTACTCTCCCGATGCATCCCCGAACCAGGAGGTATTCGCAGCAGTTGGAGAGTCGCAGTTGGTGCCGGTAGCATGACATCACCGCCGTCCACGATCTTCAAGCAATGAAGCGTCAGATCGACTCGCTTCCGACTCGAAGACGATGCGAGCTCACTGATGCGCTGGTGGTCGAGGAACTGGACTTCGAATTCCAGAGTGCCTTCCTTCTTCCCCGATACCTCGCTATCCACCGTCCGCGTCGATGAGATCGGCAGAGCGAGCGACACGAGGTGTTGTTCTCTCGTGATGACGTGGAACAGAGGAAGACTTGTATATCCAATCTGCTCGTCGCACAAACCGGTGTCTGTAAAGTATCTCCGCCACACCTGAAGCTCAATCACTGGCGATGCGTCGCAGCGAACAGGAAGAACGACGTGTTCGTTCCAGATGAGCACTCCACTTGGATCTCCAGACTGCTGCACCAACCTGATACGATGCATCGATAGCCACTTGCGAACGTGGGTCTTCGCTCCCTCGCACTGACTCGTCAGCATCCCATGGCAGTACAAACGCACCTGGTGCTGATCTTTGTGCTACCAAAAGCTGCTGACACGAAGAACAAGTCTGCCCCGCGATCACCTCGTCGTGAGAAACTGCCACTCGCGCTGTGGATGTGAAAGAACACACTGCCCCTCACTTGAGCTTCTTGCGACGTCACAAGTGAGTTCACACCTCGCCAAGCAGTATCTTGAGCAGGTGTAAGCTGCATCTTGACCAAGATTGGGATGAATCGATAACGTCGAGGGTGCGCTTGCTCGATTCGCGCATCGCTGGCGCTGTTGGTATCATTTGCAAAGCCACCACCGACTGCTGCCAGCAGCAGAAACGTAGATGGTGTGCGGGTGCTGGACTGCATGAAGAAGGCGCAGAGGCTGAGCGAGCAACCGCCGATTCGATACTCTTCTTCCGTGTCAATCGGAATATCCGACACCTTCAGTGCTGCAGTGCGTCTCCGTTTCGAAGTCGACAGCAGACTCGAGACTGATCGGATTGACTGGTTCCGTTCAGGCCGTATGCTCTGACAATCTGGTTTGCTCGCACACGTTGCTTTGCGTCGAATCACGAGGTCGACCTGGAGCTCGGGCGTCACTCGCTGCTTCTGCGACCATACCACATTGGTAGCGAAGCGCTCGTTCCAACTGACGATGTGTCCTTGATATGAACTTGCTGGCACGGCTTCCTGGAACTGCGACTGGTGACTCCAATGCTCAGATGGTACACGAAGTCGAATTTGAACACGATCCCCAGCTGCGAACATGCTGTCCTCTAGCTGAGGATACGCGCCGAGCACCTCGATACCCAGAACGCCTCGGTTCTCGACTTGTTCGTTCGAGCCATAGCAGGCATTAGAGAGAAGCGATGTCGCTGCTTGGCGCTCCGGTAGTGCTTGTGATACCAAGGCATCTGATGAACCCGAGGAGGTCGGAGAGGAGTGTATGCTCATCGCAACAAGGATCTCGCCGCCAGCCCCGTCCTCGAGTGCATCTGCACCCATCTGAGTCTTCAGCTGCTGCTTGGAATCGCCTGCTGCGAGCGCCAGCTTCATTGTTGTCTCGACCAAAGACGCAGAGTCCTCGAGCTGCCAATTCGCGCCTGTGAACGAGCAGCGCCCGAGCACCTCGTTGCGCTCGTGGCGGCTGTAGCGGCACACTTCGATGAAGAACACCTCGCAGTGAGGATGCAGCACTTCGAACGTGGCTGCTCTCACTCTCGCTTTTTGATCGGCGACGAAAGTGTTAGTGTCGCGGTTCGAAGACATCGGTTGGGAAGTGAAGACACGCTCTCGCCCGCTGCTGCTGGACCAGATCTTGACCACGACCTGCGAGGTCAAGCTCAGCGCAAGACTTGTGGCCTTGACTTCGCGCACTCCCACACTCACTTTCGTTGGTACGAGCTGTGTCGACAGCAACCCTGGAAACAGTTGCGTCGTGCTCGCTCGGGGTCCCAGTGTTCGATCTCGAGCGATGTTGTCTTCGATACCGACGCTGGCATGGACGACCCCTCCAAAGTCTCCGTTCCATGCAAGAAGCTTGAAGTGCGAGGGCATTCGCTGGCTCTGCTCCCCATCTTGAAGAAGACACGCTAGTCCGACGCAGAACGAAAGTGACCAGTCTCGCAACCGCTTCAAGCGGATCTCAACCTCGATACGAAGAGCGTCAGTGCCGCGTCGGAGAGCATCGAACACGCTCGGAGACAGCTCGAAGCGTAGTAGCACCGGATGATCTGAGTCCTGGAACTGCATACACGACGATGCTCTGGCACAGTGACCAGGAACGATTCTGAGATGGCTTGTGGATACGAGCACTTGAGCTGTGCCACCACCAGGAAGCAGTCTCCCTCGAGCAACCAAAGTCTCGCTCACAGTGGCTTTACTCGTCACGGCTTCAAGAATCGCGGAAGATGGCTGACAAATCCCGCCTACTGTCACTCGGACTGAGCTTCCCAGCTCCAGAGTCGCATCCGCACCGTGGAGACGTTGCACAGCGTCAATCGTGTCTTCTTGGCTCATGACGACTTCATCGTCACCAGAAGAACTTGCGGTTGATCCCACGAAGCACGCAATGAGGAGCTGCGGTACTCGACCGTGTCCCGTGTCGGCACTAGTCTCAGCTTTGACCGCTTGCGCAGCGTCTAAAGGGACACGCTTGAGCGAATTGCTTGACGGAGTAAGAGATCCCCATCTTGTGAGATCCATCTTCACATTCGCGAGTTCTTGGCCAGTCTCTTCACCCGCATCCATGATCGAGAGCGACAGTACAGTGCTGTGTGCAGCCGTCCGATCCAACTTGAACCGGAAGAGGTGGTTCCAAACAGCGACTGGAAACGCGAGATCGGTGGACAGACCAGTGTTCGCTTGATCGATCCAGACAGCGGGCTCCGATTGCTGGAGCTCGTCTCCGACTCGAATGACGACAATTGGATTTGATGCGCGCTGCAGCCTCCGATGTGGAGCACGTTGCAGAAGTTCACAGACGCAATGATCGTCAGCATCCGCACCATTCACTCACACAACGAACATCCGAACCAGAGACTCACTTTCAGCCCTCTGCACGCCACCAGAGCAACGACGAGCGTGTCGATGCTGTCGTCCCACCCATCAGGAGCACCGGACGCAAACCGAAGCTTGTCGCCTGAGTAATCGATGCGCTCGAGCGTCCGGCACGCGAGATTCGTCGTCAGAGTCGCACTGAGATCGATCGATCCTGCATATCCGCTGTCGCTCATCCTCACCAGATCGAGTCGGGACGACGACTCGTTCTCCTGCTTCTCGAGGATCTTCGCCATCGATACGCGTCCATTTCCAACCATCTCATGACTGAGTCCAGAGACGTGCTCCCAGACCTCCACGACCAGCTCCAGCGCGTCAAGAACCGAACTGGTCTGCAAGACAGGAGCCACTTGAAGCGCGACCGTCTCGCCCCACAGCTGTGAGCTGCCACTCTCCGCATCGATCTGCAACATGGATGTGGAGACACTCTGGTTGCCAGGCGCGATTCGCACTCTCGCGAAGACCTCGCTCTTTTGCTTCGTCTCAACTGTCGTCGTGGCGCATTCGAAGGCGAGGAGCTGCAAGTTTGTGTGGCTGATCAAGCGGACGCTGATGCTCTCGAGACTCTCGCGCGCGATCTCTTCGTTCGTGCCGGAATCCTCACTATCTCGTGTCGCTGTAGCGTTTCGTGCGTCATGCTGCAGCGGTGGCGTATCCGTGACGGGAGCATCATTCATTCAAGCTGACCGGGCGAGCGTGCTGCGCAGCAAGGTCGTCGCGCGGCACCGTGCTCCAGCGATCAAGTGATCAAGCGATCAAGCGCGTCTGGTGAGGAGAGTGTTGGAAAATAGGAAGTAGTGAACATGCAGGAGATCAAGCTCATCCTACGTCGACGTGACGATCTCGGAGAGCAGCAGTCCCTTCACCTCCTTCTCCTCGCTCGCAGCGGCGTCCTTGTCCTTCATTGGCTCGACCGCGAAGTTCTCGCTGATGAAGCACGCGGTCTCCTGCTGCTGGCGCTTGTCCGCGCGGCTCATGAAGAACAGCAGTGTGAGCATGAGCAGCGCGCCGAGACCGACGAACATCACCTCACGCGAGCTTGCGGCCATCGTGCGGTCCTCGCGCACGCGGGAGTTCGACCACGAGTGGTTCGACACGATCCAGGCCGAGTCCTTGACGCCTCCAAGCTCGTTCGAGACGAACTCGAACTGCATGTGGCTCGCGTTGTAGATATGGACGCGGCCGTATCCATACTCCCGCAGCGCTGCGAGACTCCAGTCGTGGCCATAGTAGCCTTCCGTGTCGACGTCTGCACCGGCGGAGCCCACCATGATGTGCACCGGCGCGAGTGCCACCTCCTTGTGTTCACCGTGGTAACACTGCTCGTCGTACACTGGACACGTGCGCTCGTACGCGTGGTAGTGGCCCGAGAAGACCACGTCCACGCGGTACTCGTTCAGCAGCAGCTCGAGGTGGTTGCGCAGCAGCAGCGAGCGCCGGTAGTCGCTCTCGTACGTCTCAGAGCAGTAGAGCGGGCGGTGGATGTGCAGGAAGAGCCACGGCGTGCGCGTGCGGTTCACGCGGCTCAGGTCGTCCACGAGCCATGTGTGCATGCGCGAGCCGGCGCGCACGTCGTGCTCGCCGCTGATCACCGCGTGGTGGGTGAGCCCCATCTCAGAGCTGTACCAGAACGGCCCGTTGCCGTTCGCAGGCATCGGGAAGCGGGTGGTCGTCGGCACGCCGCACTCGCCGCCCGAGTCAAAGCCGCCGGTGCCGTCCTCCTCCAAGATCGGGTTCGCCGGGAATCGCACCTCGTCGATGAACTTGCCTTCGAGGTACCCGTAGTCGTGGTTGCCGATCCCGATCATGTACGGCACGCGCGACGCCACGCCTTCAATGAGGAGCCCGAACTGGTCCCACAAGTACGTCGCACCGCGCGCGTACGACAGGTCACCGACGTGGAACACCGCCGCGTATGCGCGCTTGGCGTCCGTGACGTCCTTCTCCAGGAGCGCCATCGTCGTGCCGCAGCCGCCCGGGACTCGGAACTCGCCAGTCGCCGACGTCGGCATCGCGAGGTCGCCGTACACCGCGAAGCTCATCGGTGCTGCTCCGGGTGCAGACCCGGGGGCCGGCGGCACGACGAAGCGCTTGACGTCGCTCAGAGCGCCGGTGGCAGCATCTCCGACGCGGTAGAAGTACGTGGCGCTGGGCGTGAGGTTGGTCATGACGCCCGTGAAGATGCGGCCCGGGTCGCGGAACCAGCGCGGGGACTCGGTGGTCGCGGGCGCCGCGCAGAGGTCCTTCGCTTCGTACGTCGCGGCAGTCGCCACCACCGAGCGCGTCAGGTTCTGCGCGCTCAGCCCGTACTGGATGATCGGGCGGCTGCTGGCCGCTGCCGCCGCGCCGCTGGTCCACGTCGCGCGCATCTCGGAGGCGCTGGTAGTGGCTGCCAGGTGAATCTGCAGCGGCTCCGCGTCGCCCCGCGCGAAGCGCACGAGCGGTGAGACCCCGAGCACGTCGCCGCCCTCGGTCACGAAGCGGAACTGCCACGCGCAGCGCATGTTGACCATGGGGCCGAACGTCAGCGCGCCCGCCGCCTGGTACTTGGTGCGCTGCGTGTCGATGTACGCGTCGACGTTGACGCTGCTCGCGTCATCGTTGGCAGAGTCGCTGTCGACACAGTACGCGCGCACGCTGTCGTCCGAGTTGAGCGACTCCTCTGCGTCGGCGCCCACGAACGCGAACGTCACCACCAGCTGCTCCAAGTTGCGCAGCTGCGTCGCCGACACGTCGAAGCGCGTGAGCGGCTCGCGCAGCTGCAGCGCTGGCACGGGTGACGCGGCGCGTGTCGCAGGCGCCGCTGCCAGCAGCAGCAGCAGCAGCAGGAGGTGGAGCAGCGAGGAGCACATGTGCGCACGAGGCCGCGAGATCGGGAAATGAAAGCGTGCATGCTGCGTGTTGCTGCTTGAAGCAGCTCAAAATAGACAATAACTGCTGTATTTGACGTGGTGGAATGCACTATTTTGTATCTCGCTCCATATCAGAATCGAACTTAAACGCAAGAATCGATGTACAATTAGGCACATTCACCTGATATCTGGCATGGGTTCGCTTTTTGGATCACTTTTGCCGTCCAAGATGGCGCACCTGGAGCAGCAGCGCGAGCTGCGCGCGGCGTCGACGTCGACCGTCGACGGCTCTCTGGCCGCCACTGGCGCCGGGTCGGAGCAGCTGCGCTTCGTGCGCGACCTGCGCCTACAGTTCCAGCGGCGGCGGCGTCTGGAGCTCTCGGCGTGCGCCGCAGCGTTCGGCGGCGTGCTGCTCATGCTCGCGCAGAACGAGCTGCTGCTGCCGGGTGACACGCAGCAGCGGCACCGGCAGGCGGTGGAGGCGCTCAAGTGGCTCATCTGCCTCTCGACCGTGGCGCTCGTGGCGCTCGTGCTGCTGCAGTTCGCCGCCAGCGCGCGCATCGCACGCATGCAGAGCGTGCTGCTGGTCGCCAAGTCCGGCGGCGGCGTCTGCTCCGCGCGCGTCCTTCGGCTCGCGCTCGAGCTGCTCATTTGCGGCTTCCACGTGCCGCCAGGCGTCGCAGGCGACGTGGAGATCGCGCAGTTCCACAGTCGCGTCGGCGGAACTGGCGCCGAGTGCCCCGCGACCCAAGTGTACCGGCTCGAGCGCCGCGGCAGCAGCTGCTACTTGGTGTACAAGTATCCGGTCGAGGCATTCGGTGTGTGTGTATATATAGGAAGCGGCGATGACTGTGGGAAAGAGTAGACTGACGACGTGATGCCTGCAGGGGTGTTCATGGTCCTGCGGCTGTACCTCTTCGCGCGGTACATGCGCAGCTCCTCGACGCTCTACTCGCAGTGGGTCGCGTTCATCGGCGCACTCAACGAGGTGAATGCCATGCGGCCGTTCTTCCACTTCAAGGCGCTCTTCAAGATCAGGCCGCTGCACTTGCTCGTACCGCTCACGCTGCTCAACACGCTGCTCACGGCGGCGGTCATCCGCATCCTCGAGAGCCCTGTTCAGGCGGCGTTCGAGAACTACGGCAAGTGCGTCTGGCTCACGGCCGTGACCATCGTACGTGTGTTTGTACTGTATGCATCGTGTGCATGTTGGGTGGGACTCAAGAGAGTGACAGCTGATCTCTTCTTGCTCATCTTGTGACAACATAGTCTGCGACGGGGTTCGGCGACTATTACCCAGTGACGTACATCGGCCGGGCGTTCACGACGCTCAGCGCCATGCTCGGCGGCCTTCTGCTCGTCGCGCTCATCCAGTCGCTCTTCTTTGGTGTGCTCGAGCTGTCGCCGAGAGAACAGAAGGTCAAGTATCTGATCGACATGGACCGCTGGGAGAAGGAGACGCACCACAACGCGGCGTCGCTGCTGCAGACAGCGTGGCGATGCTACGCGCTCAGGAAGCAAGGGAGCGACAACAGCACGCCTCGCGGGTCGAAGCTCTTCACGCGTGCGCAGCGCAGACTCTTTGAACTGATGCGCGCGAGTCGACGCTTGCGGAGCGAGCAGCCGTTCTTGCGCCAGAGCGTCGACGACCACTTCGCCGACATGGAAGATGCCGTGCTGCAGCGGCTGGAGCGCATGGAAACGGAGAAGCAGCAGGCGCTCGCGCGGATTCACAAGAAAGCAGTTCAGCTGGACGCACTTAAGCGCCAGCTCGAAGAGCGACAGCGAGCATCTCGGGGAGCGTGAGCACGTGGGGATGCAGGTGCGGTAACAGAATCGTGTACGCGAGCGTAAAAGGTCATACTATAGCCGTGTTAGGAGGTGTTTAGCATGACTTCATGACCAACAACCGAGGGCTGGATGCGCCCAGGAAACAGCGCCTGACAGACCTGCTAGCTCTACACAGCGCAGAGCTTGTCAAGGTCAACGTCTTCGAGGTGCGCCTTCCAGAGCCGCTCGACCTTGGCGAAGTCACAGTACACGTCGCCGCAGCCCGGGATCTCGTCCTCCGCTTCGTTCACGAGCACCTGCACGAAGTGTTGTGCCTCGTTCGACTTGCGCTTGAAGAGACGGAACTCGATGTTGGCGCCAAACGGCGCGGACACGGCCGTGCGGAACTGGCGCGCCTCGATACTCGAGAGGTTCGCGGACGCGAGCAGCGGCGAGCGGTCCGTGTATCCGAGCAGCGTCATGAGCGGTAGCGTCGTCTCGGCGTGCGCGAAGTCCACGATGTTGTGCAGGTTGTTGGTCTGGTCGATGCGGCCGCGCATGGCTGCGAACACGTCCTGCAGCAGCACCGCCGCCATCTCGTAGTTGATCGCGTAGCCGCCCGCGAGCTGGTAGAACGCGCGCAGGTCGTCGAGGTAGTCCATGCTCACGATGAGCGCCTCACTCATGAGCGTGCACCACTGGTCCGTGATGCCGTACAGCGCGTAGTCGAACCTGGAGTCCACCACCGCCACCACCGATCAGATCATCGCAGCGACAAGCAGAAGCACCTGCCACTCAGCGCCGACAACGTACGCGCACGCTGAGAACGCTGCCTGCACCTCCTTCACCGTGATCGCAGCAGCTGCGACCGACGAGTTCTGGAACCCGAGCGAGTGCACCAGCGCCTCCCGCGCTTCCGACAGCAACTGCGAGCGCTCGAACTCGCTCCACTGCGCGATGGCGCTCGCGTTCTGCTTCACCTCGCGCTGGTACTTTGGGCAGCTGTCGTAGAAGCGCAGCAGCGGATCCTAAGCACACCGAGAGACCGACACGACAACAGCTCGGGCGCTTGTGAGCAACGAAGTGTTTCATGGAGAGAAGACGCCATGGCGCGAGCAGTAGAAGACACGCCAGTCGTACTTGTCCTTTCGGGAACTCGATGTACTCGACGTCCTCCGGGTTGGAGAAGAAGTTGTGGGCGTAGCTGAGAGTCACGAGCCAAAGCACCACAGCACCGTTAGAAGTGGGTGTCGCCCCGCACCCCGACCATCCAGAGACCTCCATCTTGTGGTCTCGAGCACAGGAGCCAGCCACTCACGCTTGCGCAGACTTCTTGGTGCGCGACGCGTACGTGTGGCGCACGTGCGACTTGGTGGTGTTGTACAGCACAGGCTCGATGTGGCCATTCGCGCGCACCATGCGACCGCCGAGGTCGTGCATCTCCTGCTTGCCCGCGACGCCCAGTTCGCCCTCCACGCTCACGTTGTACGGCAGCGAGTAGTTGCGCAGCCACGCAGGCACGAGATCGCCGAAGCGCTGCAGCGTCGCGAGCAGCGCCTCGATCTCCTCGATGTTGTCCGCCGTCGGGTAGCTGCAGGCAGCAGCAGTTGTGGCGCCGTTTAGACCTTCTATCTCACTCTCACTCGTACACGCGTTTACAACCAGTTGTAAACTCCTGTGCAGGACACGCACCGGACGCCGTGGCGGACGATCACGTGCGACTGGCGCAGTTCCAGATCCTCGCGCAGCAGCGCGTTCTCGTAGGCCGTGAGCAGCTCCTGGTTGGACTCGGCGCCGTCGCGCTGGTCCCAGTACGCCGTCTTGGTCGCGAAGAAGCGCGCGAAGGGATACTTGGGGTCGCGCCGGATGTGCGCGGGCACCGGTGTCTTGCTGCTCGCCGGCGGCGGCGTCATGTCCCACAGCAGCGTCGTGATCAGCGCCGTGGCCAGCAGCAGGGCGAGCGCCTGCCAGGCGCGCTGCTGCCGCCAGTGGCGCCTCGCCTGCGACGTCGGCGCGGCCTGCAGCAGCAGCGGCGTGCGCTCGTCGCTCTTGTCGCCGCGTTCCATTCGTGGCCTCGAGGCTGGTGCTGGTGGATTAGCGCTGGTGCTGCTGCTGCTGGTTGGGCTGTGAGGTCCGTGAGGGTGCGGCGGCTGCGAGTGCAGGGTGGTGGCCAGCGCCAGCTGGTGCCGAGCGGAGTTGGTGCTGACGGGTGGGTTAGTGGTTGGCGATGCATGCCCATCAACACACCTGCACCACCAAAATCGGGACGTTAATTCGATTGAAATCAGAACGGAGATACCCGTTTATATTAGAGTTTGTATAGGAAGAGTCGAAAACCAAACCCGCTCCGATTAGTCTCTGTACTCGACTTTGTCCGACCAAGCTTGTCCGCCTTCAGATTGATCCGGAGAAGCCATCACACTCACGCCCTCCTGTTCGCACTCGTCGCGAGCTTCCCACAAGCACCTCTGTCTCCTGAGATCCTAAGCCGTAAAGCCCATGCTTCGTTACTGGTACTCAAGCACACTGTTCTTCGAGACCGCAACTTCAAGACAGCCAAAACCAGCACGAAAACAGGAAGTGTGCTCACATGTATTTCTTCTCAAAGCGCCACCGTGTACGTACAGGCTCGGTGGGTCGCTCGTTTCCTTGCTCACTCTCGTCAACTGATCGCTAAAAACAATCAACTTCGGTATCGGAGCTTTTGGTAGTCGGTCGGAGATCACTGCGATCGATTGATCCAAGCAACAGGTTTCGCTGCGCGCGCGTTATCTCCGGGTCGTGACCACCAAGTCTGACAACACCACGCCCATTCAATCGCTCGATCTCGTTCCTGCTCGCACCGTCGCCCTTAGTCTTCGTCGTCGTACTCCAGTGTGAACTCCGGAGCTGCACTGTCCGCTTCTTCGTCATCGTCGTCCGTAGGATCCGGTCTTCGTGTCTCCGGAACAGGCTTCCCTCCGAGAGGTGCCTGCGGCGGCGGGAACACCGGAGTTGAGCTCAACGGTGCTCCTGGTGACGGTAGCGGTAGCGGCGGTCCACTTTGCCCAGGAGGCGGTCCGCGCATCAGGGGTGGTGCTCCAGCCATCATCATCATCATCGGTGGACCAGGCGGTGGTGGTCCGCCGCCTCGGTATCCGTGTCCTTGAACGAAGGTGCCCGGTGCCGGTGCTGGAGGTGCCGGTGGTGCTCTGCCTGGCGCGAAGGTATCTTTAGCTGCTGTCGCCGCTGGTGCTGGTGCTCCGTGGCTGCTGCTCACTTGTGCGCTCGAGAACTGCTGGTGGTGTGTCGGTGTCTGGAGTGGCGGCGCTCCACCCGCGCCGTTAGCGGGATGGCCCATGGTCAGCATGGAAGGAGCACCTGCATCGCCACGGCCACCTTGCACTTCATTATACGCAGGTTGGAGGGGGGTCATGCCTGTTCCAATTGCTCTATTTTGTTGGGCGGCGGCGGCGACGGCACCAGCACCACCTCCACGGAACGCTGGAGAAGATCGAACCAGCTCATGCTCGCCGTGAGCGAAGCTGCGTTCGGCAATCAACCAAGTTTTAGTCACACACAAACGCCAGCGATATAAACGCACATAGAGAGACGCATGTGCTGCTCGTCGTACCTGCAGTTGACGCCAAAGCGGCACGTGCCCTTCGGGAAGTTCGCGCACAACACAGTCTTGCGTCTGGCTTCGTTCATCGCCCCAGCCTCTCGGTCCACGCCGTAGCCTACTCTCCCGCCTGGAGACACCACTCGCGGAGTCTCTGCCTGCGGAGGAACCGACCCGCCTTGCTGCCACGCCGAAGGCGGGTACTGTCCTGGCGACGGGCGTGCTGCGACACCACCTGGAGGTCCGTACTGCTGCTGCTGACCGTCACCCCGTCGGGTCGGTGATTGCAGCAACGATGTACCATCGTTCGCACCGTATCGTGGCGGAAGATCTTCGTGTTTTGGGGTCGTCGCAACTGTGTTAATAGGAGGAGGGCGGAGATCTTCGCCGCCAGACGGAGCCTTCGGAGGACCCCAGCGCGATCCGCGGGACTTCTTCACTTCGCGAGCTTCGTGCCACTCGCTGCCGTCGCCACCAGTCGGACGGAATCGTCTCCCGATCGCAGCCGACGCAGGAGGTTCGGGGAGGAGCCCGCCACCGCGGCTCCTCTCATCGTTGCCGTATGCGTCCCGGTTCGCGTAGTGCGGCTGGTTGTAGCTACTGTCAGGCGCGCGCGACTGTCGTGACTGCGGAGACAGAGTGCGGTCGGATCGCGGCGGCGACGACAACAGCGGCCCAGAGCTGCGCTGCATCGACATCGGCGCGTCTCCCAGGATCGACGATGACGACGGGTTCGCTGCGGGATTGTCGTGGTGCCGCTCCTTCTGCTTCTTGATGATTGACAACAGCGACGCGAGCTTCCCGGACGACGCAGTGGGCGACGTCTCCTCGCGCTGGAACTGTTCAGGCGGTCGCGTTGTGCACAGGTTGCACAGCATACAGACACGGTTGCAGAAATGAAAGAGACAGAGACAGAGACAGAGAGGGGTCCTGATTAGCTCACCACACACACACAGAGAGAACAGCAGAGTCGCGATCAAGAGCAACTTGGTAGCTCCTGTTCTCAAATGCACACACAGCGAGCATCATTACATGAGGGTCGTAGGGCTTGCCGCTCGTGCTGTTGATGGAGTATCTGCTGCCGCCGGCGTCCTCGATCTGGCTCATCGTGTAGAACCCGCGTGCCTGCCACTCCTGGATCACATGTCGAACGTGTTGCTGCTCACACACAGTCACACATAGAGAAGACCATCGACGTGAGGAAATGCCCCTCATCATCTCCTGTCACACTCAAAGCAGTGGACCCGAGATCGCACCTGGGAGTCGTCCGGGATGCTCTTCACGGCCGTGATCGTATTCGTCAGGTGGAGCGCAAACCGCTTCGTGAACTGGTCCTTGGATCCGTACTTCACCTGGGACTACAGCCACAACCTCGTGAGTTCCCTTCCTTGTTTTCTTGAACACACTCCTCCCCGCCTACCTGTCGGATGATCGCGTCCACCGCGTAGAGTCCTAACGACCACATACATGAGTCCGTTATTACCACCCACTCGGTCGCACACGTTCTTAACGGCAGCCAGACACACCTGCGAGCCGGTGCTCTACATCCGACTTCCACAGAAACATCTCCACGTCGTGCACCACGCGCTTGTAGTCCTGCAGGTGTTAAGTGCGCACTCAGCCGCACGCCCTTGTTCCCAGTAGTGAGCCTTCATTCGCGCACCTTGACGTATTTGAAGGCGGCGTTCGCGACCGCCTTGACGCGCGTCGCCGACGTGCCCTTGGCGCTCGCGAGCCCCTTCAACGCCTGCTGGAGCTCCGCGTGGCCCTCCCACGCACCCATCGCGTCCCCACGTAGCTTAACGATCGACCGAACTAAGCGGTGGCGGCGGCGAGGATTTCGGTTTTGAGGCTCTGGACAGACTTTTGGTCGCTCCACAGTCACTCTTCTTTTCCTGGTTGTCACTCGAGTGAAAATACTTGCGTTTTGTATCGAGAAATCTAAGCCAATCACAGCAAGGGATTACTCCATTTCTTCACTATTGAAATAGAGCAAATCGAAGACAAAAAAGACCTCCAGAAGCAAAGTGGACGCATTCGCCAAGTCTGTAGCTGCTCGAAGCGTCGAGGAAGGCTGTGAACTTGCTCAAGCGCTCGGTGCTCTGCGTGCTGCACCAGAGTGCTTCCGAAGTCCAAGTCAGAGCTTTTCACATTAT